>JANSJX010000032.1:0-189863 GCA_026168455.1 Theocolax elegans | reverse complement strand
TTTACTAAAATATGAAGAAATAAACAAATTTAAAATTCATTGTCTACATCAAGCGACATTTTTTTACTAAAATACTGAAGAAATACACAATTTAAAATTCATTGCTTGCATCAAGCGACATTTTTTACTAAAAATGAAGTAATAAACAAATTTCAAATTCATTGCTTGCATCGAGCGACATTTTTTTACTAAAATAATGAAGTAAAATCAAATTTCAAATTCATTGCTTGCATCAAGCGACATTTTTTTACTAAAATACTGAAGAAATAAACAAATTTAAAATTCATTGTCTGCATCAAGCGACTTTTTTACTAAAATACTGGAGAAATAATCAAATTTAAAATTCATTGTCCGCAAAGCGACATAGTTTACATCACAGTTTCGCGAGCTTCGCCTTTGAGTGCATCAAAAAGACGCGCGATGTTTTCGCGATCACTATATTCGCCGAGTTGAGAGGTTAACTCATAGGTTTGCTTGACGTGAAGCCACTCCAGAGGATTACCGGAAAATGTCGGTAGATTTTTTGCGGACATCATGCGATTTATGAAACGCGAATTTCCGTCCCCCACTGTAGATTCACGAATCGCGCTTAGGGTATTCATTAACGCGTCGGAAAATCGTTGAATTGGTTCGGATATCGCGTTGCTAAAAAATTTTGAGACTGATTACTCATCGCAGTACTGCTGATCACGTTCGCTGTGCCGATGTTGAATCTGGCTGGTTGTGTAACCTTTGAGAAATCGTTGACTGCGCCAATGTCGCTGTTTGAAGTTGACTCCGTATCCATCCTCGCGTTCGTGCCGTCCTGAAGCAGCACATCTTCGATGATTCGCGACTTACCTCTAGTTGGTGGATCAGATGCTTCGATGGAAAGCTTATCCGCAGAAACTCTTCAGTTTGTGTGCCAATTGACTCATTTTTTGGTTCACCGGGAGTTCATTTTTTCTTGTTAACTCGTTTCGTCTTAGTTGGTTCTTCTTTTCTTTCAGTTGTCGTACGTTTTCTTTTTGGTGGCAGTAAGCACTTTCATCCGAGTTGTGCTGATATTTTTCTTCAGAATAAATCGGATGACATTTGCTGTTATAAAAATATAGGTTGCCTATTGATAGGACCATATATTTGAATTCTCTATCCAGTAAAACTGCTTCTGCCTTGTCGGTTTCAGCACGTAATTGAGTCGTGGATTCGATTCGACCCTAATCCCTGCCCAGCCTGGTTCATCGTGTGCTTCAGCCTCAGGTTTGTCGTCCAGTTTTATAAAGGAGATGGATGTACTTCCAGACTATCTATCACACTGCATCGATAAATGATCGTTTGGATGTCTTCAATTCAAAGTTGGAGCAAAATACACGAATATCAGCTTTGGAACGTGAGAATGTTGCGTTGCGTATTGAAATTAAGCAGTTTAAGGATTCGTGTATGAATTCTGTGCTAATGACGCAAATGAAGATCGTCGGTATCCCAACATAATGTCCATGCCTATTTTAGATCTCATTGAGGATATTCTTTTATGTTTAAATCTTAATTATCTTTGCAGTAATATTCTGGAGGTGCGATTGATTGTTCCTAAAAATTTTCCAAAATCTTCAATGTCATTTTTTAGGTTCAAGTCGACAGAGGTCCCTAATTTTGTACTTGAGACCAAACATATGTTTGGAAATATAAAGTATGGTGATAAAGTATCAGAGGCTGATCTCGAGAAATTATTGTGACTGCCCAGTGCTGTGTTAATTAATGATATTCCCGGTATTTGTTCTGCATTTCTAGTAACCCACGTCAATGCAAATTCTTTGTTGAATCATCTCGCTGAATTCGAATCTTTGATTGTATTGGAAAAGACCGATATTCTTACTGTTTCGGAGGCGTGATGTACTCCAAATTATCCAAATTCAGTTTATAACTTACCTAATTATACATTAGTGCGTAATGACCGAGGATTGATCTCTGTCACTGGTAGACAAGATTTTATGTAAGGAAGTGAGGTGGCCTGTTATATCAAGAAAGGTATCATTTTTTGTATATTAGAGTCTCCCCAAATTGATAATTTGAATGATACTGAGTACCTGCTCTTGGAGGTGATACTAAATGGAGGTAAAATATTGTTGGTGGTTGTTTATCGCAGACCCACGGGTCCCGTTTTATCAAATTTCTTCAAAAATTTACAAGATTATTTACATCTGTATAGCAACATTATTATTGCTGGAGACCTTAATTATAATTTACTAGACCCAGACTATTATAGCTCACATTTGGTGGACTTAATTAGAGAGTATTCCTTATATTTAGTACCATTTTAGGCTACCCATGATTGTGATGGTTCTGATACTTGGCTCGATGTCTTGATTATTGATTTAGATTCGAAAATCAAATTAGCTAGGCAGTTGTCTAGTTCTTTTATATGCGAACAGGATTATATTATTATCTATTATCTTTTACCTGCTAAGCGAGTTGAGTAAAACATTCGTACCATACGTGACAGCGTAACAAAAAATTGTTCAATTTTTTCATTCTAACTCAGGCCTACCCTTTTAAAAGAGATATTGGAATTCAATTCTAAGATTAGTTGATAATTTTGAGGTCACATCAGATAGTGAACCGTTGACGCCAGCATCTCGCGCCCAAGCCAATAGGATCGCGGGAGAAATTGGACAAGTTCCTACCATATTAACTAATTTATCCTTGGAATAAGTTCAATTTTAATAATTTGCACATTAGATACAATATAATATGAATTTGTATCTTCAAAAAGTAAAAATTAATCAATTTAAACCTTTCCAATGTTTAAATTAATTAATTTGTACTTTAGAAAGTACAAAATACGATATTGTTCATTTGAAAAGTACAATTTTATGTAATTATCCTTTATGAAAGTTTAAATTCTTAAATGTAAACTATTTAAAGTTTGAAACTTGACTATTTTATACCGAAAAGTACAAATTGTGATAATTATTATTATTTTGAGAAGATGAAAATCTTTAATTTATACTTTTTAAAGTACAAATTTGTATATTTTCTACTGTTCTCGCTTCAATTTTTGTACTTTGGGATTTAGAGTGCACAGTGTCGACTCAAGAGATTATTATCAATCATCTGAGTTGTGATGTGCCACCTGTGGGCAAAACTTGTTCCCAACTTCAGGTGCACATTTAAACGCCATTCCGTAAATGAACAGGAACTAAATTCATGTGATTTTAATTTATAATAAAACAATATTATATAATAATATAAAATATAATAATACAATCTCACCACAATGCAATCAGAACTCACGGAACTAGTTGATACGGTCTCATCAACAAGCTGTCGACATCTCTGAACTATCGCATCAATAAAGCTGACGAAGAATTCAGTAAGCTGAGAGATTATTACGTAACACAAATAATTACAGACACAACCTTAACAATAAGTGATACTAGTAACTTACTGAAACTTGAGGTGAATAATAAAGCTCTATCATTAAAACTCCGTATTCTTGCAATCAAACAACAGAGTTTAGGACACAGCACCGAAGTAGTTCCCGCAATTTAGTGATGTCAAACTTGCTGTTTTTGTAGTCTTAGTTGCTGTGCTCTCAGGAGTCTCGTTTGACAACATTGTGTCATAACGTTTACGAATGCTAGCTTGGCTCATGAATTATACTTGCTAAAATAAAAACACAAATAAACTCTGAACGCTGGAATGAGGCAAAGCGGATTTATTTCCTTTGTACGTAATGGAAATATCTATGTCAGGAGCAAGAAAGATAAAACTGTCCATGTAATCATGTCTAATGAAGAGCTCGAGTCTTTTTCGTCAGTTTAATGCAAAGTCTCTAAGAGCTCATATAGCGATGATTAGCTTCTTTGTCCTCTCAAACATTTTTTATGTAATTGCTGTCACTGAAACTAGGCTTGGCCCAATAGATGGTACATAATTAATCTAGAAGATTACCTCATCTATCTGCAAGATTGCAATAGAAGGGTTAATAAAGTAGCACTTTTCATTTACAGTGTCCTTATCCTCCTCCCAGTTATGTTTATCTGCCACAGCTGGTAGCGAAAACCAGGTTTACCGGAATACCGTTATTATTAATTAATACCTCCTAAAAATCTTCCGATCTTCATGGCAGTTTTGTATCAACCTACAAATGCATGCTTGATAGTCTACAGTGATTTTATGCCTAATCTCATTACGTATATACATAATTGCAATATACAAATAATCTTGGGAGATTTCGACGCGGATCAACTAACTCTGACGACGCAACATTTTTACAGGATTTCATGGAAGATAATTCTCTAAATTCTGTTTCATACGGAGCTACTCCCCACACCCATAATAACGGCACATGGATTTATCTCTGTCTTGCTGACTCAAACGATATTATTTTTGATTTTTGAAAATCTGATGTTCCATTTGTTGATGACCATAATCTTATCACTGTTACTATTAAATTTTCTCTATCTAAACTGCGACCTAATGATTTTACATTTATAGACTCTAGGTCAATTGACAAAGCAGGATTTCTCTCCTATATTCAAATAATATGATGTGATGTTTGTCACGGTAATGCATCCTTAGAGGACAGCCTAAATTGTCTCTATGCACATCTTAATAAAGCCATTAATTGATTTGTACCATTAATGGCTAAAAGACAAATGGACAGGCATCGGCCTTGGCTTAACCTTTAAAGGGCCGGGTTTTGAGGTTTCGAAACCTCCTTTGAATGTGCCCAAATTCATGTCTTGTATCACCTATCAACTATGTACAATGTTCCTATCATGGACCGAGCCGATATATCGGTTCTCCGGCCCTGGAGGGTCATGAATCCAAATATGGAGTTTAATCGGTCATAACTGATCATGATCACGGTCATTCGAGGTCAAACAAGGTCAATTCAAGGTCAAATTCAGAAAATAATATAGATATTTAAAATAAAATGACATTCAAATGTTTTGTGGTGTGCTGAATCTAAATCTGGAGTCTGATCGGTCATAACTGCTTATAATCACTGTCATTTGAGGTCAAACAAGGTCACTTCAAGGTCAAATGCAGAAAGTATCATATATATTCGAACAAAAATTATATCTATGAGTAGGTGCTACATCTGAATCTGACACCTGTTTGATTGTGAATAAACATAATTATACTCATTCTTCTGGGTATATGACCATCTCAAGGCTTATGTGTTTTGATTCGTGCTTTTCTTTTTGGAAATGTGGAGTCTTTAGGCCTTCTACTTTCCTTCTGCTTTACCCAGAGATAGCAACGTGAACGTAGAGAGTAATGTAGTATGTAATGTTCCATTTTGTCGTACGTCTACTTTGTATTTTTCTCAACATCTCTTCTAAGATCTATATGAATCTATCGATAACATCTGACATTATGACTTTGTTTTATTTTTTATAATTTTTTCCATTTTCATCAAGGTAAGACTTCTTTGGTGTGATAAATTTCAAAACACGGATCTACATATAGAACAACTTCGATGTCTGGTTTTATTCACGAGACATAAACATCAATTGCCTTCCTTCTTTTTTCCTTAATCAATTTTCTTAGGAAAGTGTTTCCCAGTAAGTCGAGAGTCATTCAACTGACGTAAATGACGCAAGTCATCAGAATTTATACCCAGTAAGCCTCTCACCATTTCTAAACGAAAATCAAGATGAGAAATCTTTTTGTTAGTGGTACTTTTTATTTTATGTAATGCATGAGAACTTACCAGAACAAAATCAAGTAAGTGAAAAAAAAGTTTTCGATACAATTTAGTAGATTTTCTAATCATTTCTGCCAATGAAAATTGTCTTTCTACGTTGTCAATCCCTCCCATAGTTTTATTGTAGCCCACTATATATATTGGTTTTATAATATATTTATCAGTACTCCAATGTTTCTTCCCTGTATTTGCGTAACCAACTTCATGAACTGTTGTTATCATGTAAACTTCTTTCTTGCCCATTCACTTTATTGCTAACCAAGAATCGGTATGGGCTACTTCAATTTCACTTTGGTTCAATTTACTGACAAGCTTGAGCACTCCTTTTTTGGTTTTCTTCACGATCCCGCACATACCAATATCTTTGTCTAAATCTTCACCTCTCTTTATTTGAGGTCAAAATGACATAAAACCCAAATTCAGGGACTCCAAAAACATAAAGATATATCTTTTGCAACGATTCAAACTATATTGCTAAGTTTGACCTTCAATTGACCTTCATTGACCTTGACTCAGAATTGATAAGGTCAAACCAACTTGAATGATTCGCGGCAAATTTGGAAGGAGCTGTACAACCTAGGTCTTTATACTGGCAGTCTGGATACTCAGAATCCTTTCACCGCAGATGCTCTTAACACCCACTTTTCTTGAATATCATCCAATACGAGTTAGTCAACATACGACTTTTATAATTGAGTAAGCTTTAGTGGTGATACCAGTGCCTTATTTAATTTCAGGGAGGTCATATTAGTTGAAATTAAGCGTGCTATTCACCAATATTCATATAAAGCAAAAGGTTTTGAAAATAAAAATCGAGGCGCTAGATAAATGTATACATGGCATACGCATCTTTATGTTTGCGTCAGGCGCTGTTACGCCTTTTCATTACTGTGGGTCTTTAAAAGTATAATAGGAAAATGAATCTTTAAAAAATGATAAAGTTAATTTAAAATATAAATTTACTTTCAAATATAAATATCCATTTTGAACCTAAAATATGTAAACAAATTTTTAGATGCTTTATTTCGATATAACAAAAGTTATTAATAACCAGAAAACATATATTTTCCTGTTTTAGAGTTACAAGACCAATTTTCCTGACTTTATAACTCAAAATATATTCATTGTACAAAAAAAATGATACAAACCTTGAAGGATTGAAATTACACCAAGATTTTAATAAAATTTTAATTATAACAATTGATTGAGTATTATTGCATTTTTACTGACCTTAAGTCACTAAAAAATCATATATTTTAATTTTTAGCATTGTTCGGCATAATTGATATTACTGAAAAAAATCACAGCTATTTCTGATTACATGTACTTTGTGTGTACCAAGCCGCTTAGTGGCATAATTAATAGCATAAAACAAATATATTTTTTTTGTGAAACTGCAAAAATACAAATTTCAACATGGCTGTGAGTTGCCGATGAACATGAACTTTTTCAATTCAAGATAATTAAGAACTTTAAAAATATTGGCAGATTCTACTTTTCATTTGCAACAAAAATATCTGTTTCAGTTTTCTTCTGAGATTAGTAGATTCAGAGAAAAAAATTTATAATGTTATTGGTATGATAAAAGCATTCATAAAGGTATTATTCGTATCATATTAATATATAAATTTTTCCCAATAAGTGCAAAACTGCAAAATATGTGTTTTTTGGTTACTAATAACTTTGTCATATCAAGTAAACATCTAACAACTTGTTTACATATTCCAGATTCAAAAAGGAGTTTAGCAGAATGTCAATAATTTTGAATTTTTCATCTGCTGATATGATGTGGAATGCTGCATATAAATACGTGTATAGAAGTATCGCGTCAATTCCCTGATATATGTAATTTTTTCCTGGTTCCGAAAGACATTTTCGATTTGTGAAAAATGCATTTTAAAGTGTTGCAGGGATACCGCTACAAAATTTAAGAAAGAAATCGGGCTGCGAGATAGCACCTTTTACCTCTCAACCATTAATATAACGATCACTTTTATTTTTTATATTATACAATAGTTAACTAAACAGTATCAAATTGATATTTCCAAAAAAATCTTTGTTCCCTTATTAGTACTTTTAGCTTATAACGAATATAAAATTGAAATTACCACAATCATGTAAATAAATGTATTTACAAATCTTTTGTAATCACAATTAAAATAAAGCCGAGCAAGCGTTAGCGAACAAGGTCCCTGTTGCTAGTATTCGTATTACAGGACAATATTATGACAACATGAAAGCATTGTAACAATCTTGCTAAATATGAAGTGCTCGCTGTTGCGTTATTGTAAGAATTTTAATTGAGATTTACAAATCTTTATGATTTAAGATATTTGACATGCAATGTGCGTAGCCTTTCTCACTTACCTGAAATAGTTCGTCGATTAAAATTTCTGTGCATTGTTTCTTGTTTTCCACTAGAAGATAATAATGTAGAAAACTAGATTCTTAAAAAATTAATAATTTACATGTGTTTGTAAATGTCCATACATTAAAATTAAAAAAAGCAATTGGAAATTCGATATATGTAGTAGGTGTAGCCTCTAAAGTTTTACATACTGATGCTCAAAATCTTCTGACAAAATACAATTTGCAAGGAACTATATAGTATTATCCTATAGAAAATTCTTTTTACGTCCAAATCAAACGAAATAAATCAGAAAACCGTGGCCTATATTGTTATAGTGTAACTAAAGTTTTTGCGCGTTACTCATTGCACGTGTAATAAAATATATGTGTACAATATAAAACAATTCAGAACAATCGATCTTTTTTTGTAAATATAATTAATGTAAATTTTATAAAGCATGTATTTTGTGTTTGAATTTGAAAATTAAAACGGCTATGTATATAAAATATTCTTTACGGGTTTAGTAATAAGTATTATTATTCAAAAATAATTTGTAATATAAGCAACGTATTATTGAAATTATTAATATGATTTTTATAAATTTTAAATATAATGCTAATGAACCATCAATATACAAATATATATATAAGGATGGTTCTCTGCGACATCGAAGATGAAAAAAATGAATATTGCTATAACTGTAGGAATATGTTTTAGAGGTGTCCACTGGTCCTCCTGAATTTATTCAGATTTTTTCGGAACCATAATTTTAAGTTACATAGAGTCAAAGTTGACATTTTAGCACTTTTTTGCATTATATGCCCATTTTCATGATTTTGTAGCTCCCAGGGAATGCATTTATCACTAAAAACATACATATGACTTTTTTGTAAAATTTTCTGAAATTTTCATTAAAAATACTTTTAAATTCATAAATGTATGTTGTCACACTCTTGTAAGCCATTTAAACCTTAAATAGTGAAAATCAGCAATTCTGCTCCGGACCCTGGTAACCTAATACTGTCTAAAAGATGTCTTATTATAGTCAGAAACTGCCTAAAAATTTCCAGAGTGGGTCTAAATCTTTAAGATCACATATGGTCAAGATATCTAGGAAAAGTGCCCGTAATAATAATAGAAATGTATATTTGTTGCCTTATAACGATGAATCTATTACCATGATCATTGCAAAAAAATTTTTGCACTTACCTTGGAGTGGTAGAAAAGTATTTCCACTTGTTTCTCTATCCATTTAATCCCCTGTAAGCTGTTAAAAATACAAATATTATTATACAATTATAAAAAATTAATTTTTAAACATCTATAATGCTGGTTTTTTAGTATTACAATACTTACAAGAATTATAATACGAATCTGAAGGATTACTATAAAAGTATCAACATTATTATTATTATTCAGCAATACATTGTTTGAATTTCACAAACTTGTCACTGTCACATAATCATATTACTCATTATTATCTCAGATCTGATTTGATTATATATTTTTTGTATTGAATACGGATATTAAGTTATTGTAATAATAATGTTAATATATTTATAGTAATCCTTCAGATTAGTATCATAATTCTTATACAATTAATTTTTTATAATTGTATAATAATATTTGTATTTTTAGCTGCTAACAGGGGATTAAATGGATACTGAAACAAGTGGAGATACTTTTCTACCACTCCAAGGTAAGTGCAAACATTTTTTTGCAGTGATCATGCTAATAGATTCATTGTTATAAGGCAATAAATATACATTTCTATTAATATTACGGGCACTTTTCCCAGATATCTTGACCATAAGTGCTCTTAATGATTTAGACTCACTCTGGAAATTTATAGGCAGTTTCTGACTATAAAAAGACATCTTTTAGACAGCATTAGGTTTCCAGAGTCCGTAACAGAAATGCTGATTTTCACTATTTAAGGTTTAAATGGCTTACAAGCATACATTTATGACTTTAAAAGTATTTTTAATGAAAAATTCAGAAAATTTTACAAAAAAAATCATATTTATGTTTTTAGTGAAAAACGCATCCCCTGGGAGCTACAAAATCATGAAAATGGGCATAAAATGCAAAAAAGTGCTAAAATGTCAACTTTGACTCTCTGTAACTTAAAATAGTGGTCCCGAAAAAATCTGAAAAAATTCAGGAGAACTACTGGACAGCTCTAAAACATATTCCTATAGTCATATCATTTTTTTCATCTTCGATGTCACAGTGAACCACCAATACATATATATATATATATATATATATATATATATATATATGGGAGATTCCATGTGAAGTGATCCAGGTAAAAAATAGAATTTTGTTTTAATGTATGGAATCAGTAGAAAACTATTTGAATAGAGTGTAGCTAAATTTTTAGACCTAAATTTCAATTAGTACCAGAGCTGTAACCAATCAAAAAATCGAATTTTTTGAAAAAAATGACTTATTGCCCATTTTTATCACTTAATAACTCAAAATCTAACAATTTTTTCTTATAAACATTAAATTTGAAAAAGTTTATAAATTTCAAGAAGAATCTGTTGAAATATTTCATTTATATTAGTTTAACACATTGAATGTAGTTATAATTAATAAAAACCTTTGTAGTAAAAAAAAGGGTTGTACGATCAAAAATATTTTATCCATCCAAGAATCTAATTCATCGATGATTAATTACCTTCAAAATGGTGCAAAGTTTGAGTGGGGCAGAGAATTTCTAACAAAGTTATGGTGTTTTTAGTCAAATTTCTTAAAAAAAGAGAGCGAATGCATTTTATGAAAAAAACAGAGTAACCGTATACTTGCATTCAAACAACATGGCACTATTATTCTTCAATAATACTAAAATATACTATTTAATGTTAGTTACTGATACTTTTCAATCTTTAAGCTGCTTACAAACACAAAGCAGTAGGTATAATCAGTTATACCTGTTATATAATTGAATAAATACCTGAAACTTATTAAAATTCCAATAAATCCAATTATGTAACAGGTATAACTGATTATACCTACTGCTTTGTGTTTGTAAGCAGCTTAAAGATTGAAAAGTATCAGTAACTAACATTAAATAGTATATTTTAGTATTATTGAAGAATAATAGTGCCATGTTGTTTGAATGCAAGTATACGGTTACTCTGTTTTTTTCATAAAATGCATTCGCTCTCTTTTTTTTAAGAAATTTGACTAAAAACACCATAACTTTGTTAGAAATTCTCTGCCCCACTCAAACTTTGCACCATTTTGAAGGTAATTAATCATCGATGAATTAGATTCTTGGATGGATAAAATATTTTTGATCGTACAACCCTTTTTTTTACTACAAAGGTTTTTATTAATTATAACTACATTCAATGTGTTAAACTAATATAAATGAAATATTTCAACAGATTCTTCTTGAAATTTATAAACTTTTTCAAATTTAATGTATATAAGAAAAAATTGTTAGATTTTGAGTTATTAAGTGATAAAAATGGGCAATAAGTCACATGGAATCTCCCATATATATATATATACAATATATATATATTCCACGTGAAGTGGTATTATCAAAATTTTAAAGTGCACCCAATTTTGGGTACACATTGCAAATTTTTTTCAGAATACAGAAAAAAATTTTTAGGTACTGAATTTTATTTGCTCAAAATTTATTCTAACCAAAAAAGTGAATTTTTCCAAGTTTTTTTCAACACCAGCTGAGTTCACCGCTATTTAACGCAAAATCTATCAACTTTTACTATAGAACATTGTATGTAACATTCGTTGCTAATTATGTCTAGAATTTATTCTTCTGGGTTAGAATTTTAATCTCAAGGTCAATATTACATGAAAAGAAAAACAAAAAATTCACAAAAATTAACATGGTAATTCCCATTTAAATTTTTAAAAAAATTTCGTGTTTCTTTAAATTATTATTACTTTTTACAGAATTTAAGGCGACGCCAAAGCTACTTTAGAAATTCAAATTTCGCGCCAAAATTGAAATCGATTATTCAGTGTTTATTGTAAAAATAATTGATTTAGATAAAAATAAAGAGTTGTCCCCCCTAGCTATCATAACAAGCAACATTTCTGCTAAGGGAGAGTAAATAATATTGTTACGTTTTTGTGAAAACTTTGACCTACTAAATGAAGAGGTTATGTTTTACCATTTTTTAATAGGTCAAAGTTTTCACAAAAACGAAACAATATTATTTACTCTCCCTTGGCAGAAATGTTGCTTGTTATGATAGCTGGGGGGAACAATTCTTTATTTTTATTTAAATCAATTATTTTTACAATAAACACGGAATAATCGATTTCAATTTTGGCGCGAAATTTGAATTTCTAAAGTGGCTTTAGCGTCGCCTTAAGATCATAAAAATGCCACAAACCATTTGAAAGGTATTGTTCCAAGCTTTCTTTTAGACTCTTGGATAAAAAAATCAATTCTGGCGTACTTACACTTTATTCAAGTTGAATATAGACATGTAGTTTATATAACATTGACCTTGAGATTAAAAATTCTAACACAGAAGAATAAATTCTAGACATAAGTAGCAACGAATGTCTACTATAATGGTCTATAGTAAAAGTTGATAGATTTTGAGTTAAATAGCGGTGAAGCCAGGTGGTGTTGAAAAAAACTTGGAAAAATTCACTTTTTTGGTTAGAATAAATTTTGAGCAAATAAAATTCAGTACCTAAAAATTTTTTTCTGTATTCTGAAAAAAATGTGTACCCAAAATTTGGTGCACTTTAAAATTTTGATTATAGCACTTCACGTGGAATATATATAAATATGTAATTATATGGAACATTAATTTGTCAATGTATTAAAAACATGAAAAATCTATTGCAAATGTTATATTTCCTCTTAATAATGTCCTTACGAAAAATATTGGCAATACATGGCCAATATTATTATTATTATCTTTTTTTAACACTAGTGTGTGAAAAATCTTTTATATGTTGTCGGATACTGTCAAACAATATTTGTCGATTATTGAAAATATTAAACCATAATAGGTCTGAAGAGAGTGACATTGATCACCCTTACGTTACAATAAAGAAAATCTTCAATTTTTTTCATTTTCTACACTTTTTGACTCTAGAAGTTCAATAAATTCTTACATCTTATATTAAAACCACCGAGTATTAAGCTTTAGACGGCTAGGGTTTTGAAAAATTAAAAACTCGTATTTTTCTACAAGAATGTGGTCTAAGACACCCTTTGGGAAACTAACCCTTGACAAACTCTAGGATATAGTTTCTACTATAAAATGTGAAGAAAACCAGAGTTTTAGATTCCAATGCCCTTTGTTACATTAGGTATAAGCAAAGGGCATTGGAATCTACAACTCCGGCTTTCTTCATATTTTTATAGTAGAAATAGTTTGGTAAGGATCGTTTTCCAAAGGTGTGACCTCTCCTTGTAAGTTAGGCTGTTGGAAAGTTAGACCCTTTACACCTAAAGGCGTATCTTGGTCGTCTAAAGGTTAAATCATTTATCGTCATGAAAAATGTAGTATAATTAAATAATAACGCTTGCATATAAAGCATTTGATTCAATTACCGTGAATATGTCTTGTACCTTCCGTTACTTTCCCCTTTAACTGCATATTAATTATCATTATTTGTTTTATTTTCTTCATTTTTTCATTATTTTAGTCCAAATCATAAGCAGCATTTGTATACTATCCCTGAAAATATAATAAACATTTATTTATTTTTAATATTAACTAGAATTCGTTTAAGGTCAGAATATCACTTATAATAAAAATAAATATAATCAAAGTTATGCAATTTTTATTATAAATACGTAGGTAATATATAATTTAATTTAAATTAATTCAATTTTGTTTTAATAAATCTGCGACTCGGTCTAATACGATCGCACTCCGGCTGGTGGTTTTTCCCACCATTACATGGAGACTATTATCTTTTTTTAACACTAGTGTGTGAAAAATCTTTTATATGTTGTCGGATACTGTCAAACAATATTTGTCGATTATTGAAAATATTAAACCATAATAGGTCTGAAGAGAGTGACATTGATCACCCTTACGTTACAATAAAGAAAATCTTCAATTTTTTTCATTTTCTACACTTTTTGACTCTAGAAGTTCAATAAATTCTTACATCTTATATTAAAACCACCGAGTATTAAGCTTTAGACGGCTAGGGTTTTGAAAAATTAAAAACTCGTATTTTTCTACAAGAATGTGGTCTAAGACACCCTTTGGGAAACTAACCCTTGACAAACTCTAGGATATAGTTTCTACTATAAAATGTGAAGAAAACCAGAGTTTTAGATTCCAATGCCCTTTGTTACATTAGGTATAAGCAAAGGGCATTGGAATCTACAACTCCGGCTTTCTTCATATTTTTATAGTAGAAATAGTTTGGTAAGGATCCGTTTTCCAAAGGGTGTGACCTCTCCTTGTAAGTTAGGCTGTTGGAAAGTTAGACCCTTTACACCTAAAGGCGTATCTTGGTCGTCTAAAGGTTAAAATCATTTATCGTCATGAAAAATGTAGTATAATTAAATAATAACGCTTGCATATAAAGCATTTGATTCAATTACCGTGAATATGTCTTGTACCTTCCGTTACTTTCCCTTTAACTGCATATTAATTATCATTATTTGTTTTATTTTCTTCATTTTTTCATTATTTTAGTCCAAATCATAAGCAGCATTTGTATACTATCCCTGAAAATATAATAAACATTTATTTATTTTTAATATTAACTAGAATTCGTTTAAGGTCAGAATATCACTTATAATAAAAATAAAATATAATCAAAGTTATGCAATTTTTATTATAAATACGTAGGTAAATATATAATTTAATTTAAATTAATTCAATTTTGTTTTAATAAATCTGCGACTCGGTCTAATACGATCGCACTCCGGCTGGTGGTTTTTCCCACCATTACATGGAGACTACTATCTTTCTACACTCGTTTAAGAGATTGTTGTCTTTCTTCTATATATATAATAAATGAATATTTACATTAACATTATAATAAAAAATGAATATTGCTATAAATGTAGGAATATATTTTAGAGGTGTCCAGTAGTCCTCCTGAATTTTTTCAGATTTTTTCGGGACCATTATTTTGAGTTACATAGAGTCAAAGTTGACATTTTAGCACTTCCCTGGCGGAAGTATTCATTGTACATTTCTGTACATTTCCGTACATTTCTGTACATTTCTGTACATTTTTATCAGTTTTTAGACTTTTTTACAGAATGTACAAAAATGTACAAAAATGTACAGAAATGTACAGAAATGTACGGAAACGTACAAAAATATACGGAAATTTACAGAAATGTATAAAAATGTATGAATATGTACGGTAATGTACATAAATATACAAAACCATATGGGGAGGGTAACATAATATACAGTTATATAAAATTAGATAAAAAATATTATATTTACGTAAATTTATGTGTTCAATTAATTCTGAATCCTCTCTGTTTGGTATCATCTTTTATTATCATTATGTTTATCATTATGATTATCATTATCATTATCATTATTAATAATAATATTAATTATTATAATAATAATAATTATTATTATATCATAATCATAATTCCCTCTCTCCCTCCCACTATCTCCCTCTCTCTGGCACGTAACAAAGCACACATGCGCTCAATACGTATCGTCTGACGGGGAGGGGGCGCGAAGCAGCCGGGCATATATAAACTCCGCGCGCACTCACGAGATCCAGTGTGTTCTGCACACTGACGAGTACCATGACTTATCAGTCATGGAAGCTCTCTCTCTCTCTCTCTCTCTCTCTCTCTCACTCGTTCTCTCTCTCGCTCGCTCTCTCGTTCTCTCTCTCTCTCGTTCGCTCTTTCGCTCTCTCGCTCTCCCGCTCTCGGACGGACGGACGGACGGACGGACAGAAACAAAATTTTAATATAATAAATAAAAAACATATTGCCTTATGCAAAAAATATATAACACTTTTTCTACGATACTGATATATTATTTGAAGAAAAAATTATTAAATGGTATGAGAAGATTAGAGCGACAACACAGATGTTTGTTACTTTTCTGGTGATGATGATGATGACGATGATGATGGTGACGATGATGATGATGAAGATTATTTAATTCAAGAGAAAAAACAAAGTGTTGATGAAGAATTTAAAGCCGCTATTTCATCAATTATAAAATGGTTAAAAGAAGCAGAAGAAAATTCATGTGGTTAATAATAATTTTATAGTACATTGTTGTTGTCAATATTTATTAATTTTATTTTTTTAAAGCGGTTCATGTATATTATAACGGGTACGAATTTACGAGTGTCGGCGCAGGTTAGGTCCCTGAATTATCGGCGACGTTCGTCGATAGGACCAAGCCGACTAGCCGGGATAATTGCGAATGGTAGCGCAGTGGTGAGGCTATTCTGCCTCGCGCTCCCGGGATCGTGGGTTCGCGCCCCGATACCTTCGTTGATTTTTTATTCCTTATATTCAATCCGTACCCCGTTACAATATAAATAAATATGATTATTGTATACATTATAATAAAAAATGAATATTGCTATAAATGTAGGAATATTTTTAGAGGTGTCCAGTAGTCCTCCTGAATTTTTTCAGATTTTTTCGGGACCATTATTTTGAGTTACATAGAGTCAAAGTTGACATTTTAGCACTTCCCTGGCGGAAGTATTCATTGTACATTTCTGTACATTTCCGTACATTTCTGTACATTTCTGTACATTTTTATCAGTTTTTAGACTTTTTTACAGAAATGTACAAAAATGTACAAAAATGTACAGAAATGTACAGAAATGTACGGAAACGTACAAAAATATACGGAAATTTACAGAAATGTATAAAAATGTAGAATATGTACGGTAATGTACATAAATATACAAAACCATATGGGGAGGGTAACATAATATACAGTTATATAAAATTAGATAAAAATATTATATTTACGTAAATTTATGTGTTCAATTAATTCTGAATCCTCTCTGTTTGGTATCATCTTTATTTATCATTATGTTATCATATGATTATCATTATCATATCATTATTAATAATAATATTAATTATATAATAATAATAATTATTATTATTAATATCATAATCATAATTCCTCTCGTCCCTCCCACTATCTCACTCTTCTCTGGCACGTAACAAAGCACACATGGCTCAATACGTATCGTCTGACGGGGAGGGGGCGCGAAGCAGCCGGGCATATATAAACTCCGCGCGCACTCACGAGATCCAGTGTGTTCTGCACACTGACGAGTACCATGACTTATCAGTCATGGAAGCTCTCTCTCTCTCTCTCTCTCTCTCTCTCTCACTCGTTCTCTCTCTCGCTCGCTCTCTCGTTCTCCTCTCTCTCTCGTTCGCTCTTTCGCTCTCTCGCTCTCCCGCTCTCGGACGGACGGACGGACGGACGGACAGAAACAAAATTTTAATATAATAAATTAAAAAACATATGCGCTGTTACAAAAAAAAAGAAACAAAAAATTATAATTATTTCTCAAAAATTAAAATAAATGGAAGTATTTGCTCTGCATTGAGACATGTAAAGGAATGTGAAAATTTACCACGACAACCTTGAATATTGTAAAATAAAAGATTTGTACACGCAATGTATTTTAATGAATGTTAATAATAAGAATTATATAATAAATGTACCAGAAGCCTGTATTGGAGATTAATGCTTCATAAATATAGTTTAAATAAAAAAAAACAATTGCCAATTATTGCAGTTTGATTATAGTTATTCCTTTATTAATTCTGGCTTATTTCTAATTGAAATGAATAAAATTTAATATTTGCTTTATTCGAAATTGTTGAGCTCATATCCTTGTACATTCTTGTACATTCCCGTACATATTCACACATTTCTGTACATTTCCGTACATTTTTGTAGATTTCTGTACATTTCTGTATATTTCTGTACATTTCTGTACATTTCTGTACATTTTTTGCAAAAAAGTCTAAAAACTGATAAAAATGTACAGAAATGTACAGAAATGTACAGAAATGTACAGACATCTACAGAAATGTACGGAAATATATGAAAATGTTCCAAAATGTACGGAAAGGTACAGAAATGTACGAAAATATACAAAGAATACTTCCGCCAGGGTTTTTTGCATTATATGCCCATTTTCATGATTTTGTAGCTCCCAGGTTATGCATTACCAATAACATCATGGAAAACTAATCAAGTATTGGGTAGAGATATTTTGCATCGTCAGTGTTATCATTTGGTTGTAGACACATCTCCATTGTCTGTACCTGATTTTATTTATATGTCAAGAAGTACAATCAAACACTATAATGCAACTTTGTTAAGAAGATGTACTTTAGACAATGAATCTATTGTTGGTAAATCTAGTACTTTATGAAAGACATTCTTTTGTTAAAAGGTCTATTCATACTATACACATTGTAGAGTGTAATGAACATTACAGGAGTATATTTATTGAAATTGATGATTTCAGTAAATTGTCAGTAAAGAAAATTGGTCACCGTTCTTACTAATATTTAATATATTGGACACCAATCATCACCATCGAATCAATTTTTCCAGATATGCTTACAACATTAGCGTAAGACAAGTGTCATACAATGTTATCAAAAGCTGTATTTGATGAATCAAAAAGTTATTGTACCGAGTAGAAATTGCTTACCAAAGATTGTCTGAAATCTATTCGAGATGTAGCTTGCAAAAATAAAAAACATATTGCCTTATGCAAAAAATATATAACACTTTTTCTTTCTACGATACTGATATATTATTGAGAAAAAATTATTAAATGGTATGAGGAAGATTAGAGCGACAACACAGATGTTTGTTACTTTTCTGGTGATGATGATGATGACGATGATGATGGTGACGATGATGATGATGAAGATTATTTAATTCAAGAGAAAAAACAAAGTGTTGATGAAGAATTTAAAGCCGCTATTTCATCAATTATAAAATGGTTAAAAGAAGCAGAAGAAAATTCATGTGGTTAATAATAATTTTATAGTACATTGTTGTTGTCAATATTTATTAATTTTATTTTTTTAAAGCGGTTCATGTATATTATAACGGGTACGAATTTACGAGTGTCGGCGCAGGTTAGGTCCCTGAATTATCGGCGACGTTCGTCGATAGGACCAAGCCGACTAGCCGGGATAATTGCGAATGGTAGCGCAGTGGTGAGGCTATTCTGCCTCGCGCTCCCGGGATCGTGGGTTCGCGCCCCGATACCTTCGTTGATTTTTTATTCCTTATATTCAATCCGTACCCCGTTACAATATAAATAAATATGATTATTGTATACAATACAATAAAATTATGAAATATAAAGTGAATCGATTTCTGTTATTATTAATTAATCCTTAATTTATTCATCACTCTATTAGGTCTATTTGTAGGAAACTTTGGTCCACCAGCTTTCTTGGCCATTATAATTGGCTCAATGGTAAGATTTGTACACGCAATGTATTTTAATGAATGTTAATAATAAGAATTATATAATAAATGTACCAGAAGCCTGTATTGGAGATTAATGCTTCATAAATATAGTTTAAATAAAAAAAAACAATTGCCAATTATTGCAGTTTGATTTATAGTTATTCCTTTATTAATTCTGGCTTATTTCTAATTGAAATGAATAAAATTTAATATTTCTTTATTCGAAATTGTTGAGCTCATATCCTTGTACATTCTTGTACATTCCCGTACATATTCACACATTTCTGTACATTTCCGTACATTTTTGTAGATTTCTGTACATTTCTGTATATTTCTGTACATTTCTGTACATTTCTGTACATTTTTGCAAAAAAGTCTAAAAACTGATAAAATGTACAGAAATGTACAGAAATGTACAGAAATGTACAGACATCTACAGAAATGTACGGAAATATATGAAAATGTTCCAAAATGTACGGAAAGGTACAGAAAATGTACGAAAATATACAAAGAATACTTTCCGCCAGGGTTTTTTGCATTATATGCCCATTTTCATGATTTGTAGCTCCCAGGTTATGCATTACCAATAACATCATGGAAAACTAATCAAGTATTGGGTAGAGATATTTTGCATCGTCAGTGTTATCATTTGGTTGTAGACACATCTCCATTGTCTGTACCTGATTTTATTTATATGTCAAGAAGTACAATCAACACTATAATGCAACTTTGTTAAGAAGATGTACTTTAGACAATGAATCTATTGTTGGTAATCTAGTACTTTATGAAAGACATTCTTTTGTTAAAAGGTCTATTCATACTATACACATTGTAGAGTGTAATGAACATTACAGGAGTATATTTATTGAAATTGATGATTTCAGTAAATTGTCAGTAAAGAAAATTGGTCACCGTTCTTACTAATATTTAATATATTGGACACCAATCATCACCATCGAATCAATTTTTCCAGATATGCTTACAACATTAGCGTAAGACAAGTGTCATACAATGTTATCAAAAGCTGTATTTGATGAATCAAAAAGTTATTGTACCGAGTAGAAATTGCTTACCAAGATTGTCTGAAATCTATTCGAGATGTAGCTTGCAAAAATAAAAAACATATTGCCTTATGCAAAAAATATATAACACTTTTTCTACGATACTGATATATTATTTGAAGAAAAAATTATTAAATGGTATGAGGAAGATTAGAGCGACAACACAGATGTTTGTTACTTTTCTGGTGATGATGATGATGACGATGATGATGGTGACGATGATGATGATGAAGATTATTTAATTCAAGAGAAAAAACAAAGTGTTGATGAAGAATTTAAAGCCGCTATTTCATCAATTATAAAATGGTTAAAAGAAGCAGAAGAAAATTCATGTGGTTAATAATAATTTTATAGTACATTGTTGTTGTCAATATTTATTAATTTTATTTTTTTAAAGCGGTTCATGTATATTATAACGGGTACGAATTTACGAGTGTCGGCGCAGGTTAGGTCCCTGAATTATCGGCGACGTTCGTCGATAGGACCAAGCCGACTAGCCGGGATAATTGCGAATGGTAGCGCAGTGGTGAGGCTATTCTGCCTCGCGCTCCCGGGATCGTGGGTTCGCGCCCCGATACCTTCGTTGATTTTTTTATTCCTTATATTCAATCCGTACCCCGTTACAATATAAATAAATATGATTATTGTATACAATACAATAAAATTATGAAATATAAAGTGAATCGATTTCTGTTATTATTAATTAATCCTTAATTTATTCATCACTCTTATTAGGTCTATTTGTAGGAAACTTTGGTCCACCAGCTTTCTTGGCCATTATAATTGGCTCAATGGTAAGATTTGTACAAGCTGTATTTACTTTTCACTGTAAATTTTAATTAAAACATGATTAAACATATAAGTCAAATGTAATATATTTAAATTTCAAACGCAAATGTACTACACAACAATGATCTAAAGTGAATATAAATGCCAAAAATCATGTTGCATGTTACAGTAGATTAAACAGAAAAACATTTGTGTAGTATTATTGACCACTACAAAATTCATTATAAAAATTTTAATGAAATTATAATACTGATTATTTTGCTTTTTTCTTACATCATATTAAAATATTGTATTTTTACCACCCACTGATAATGTAATGTATACCTTTACTGAAAATGTATACATGTGGTTATAATCACATGTTGAAACATAAGTTTGATAACATGCTAATAAATCACGTGATTAATTACACAGTATAATATGTGATTTAGCACGTGATTTTTAATATAAAAATTAATTTTTTTCACATGATTCGGCATACAAAAAATCACGTGCTTTTACATATGTTTAAATACGTGCTGATAGTAAAAAATAATTTAATATAATAATATAATATAGCATATATAGTATATATAGTATTTATTTTGCCATGTATAGAATTAATCACATTTTTCTTTTTACAGGTTTTTCCCGACAATAAAATACTTCACTTTAGTTTTTATATTATATATTTATACATTTGTTTATATCTTATTATATATATATATATATATATATATATATATATATATATATATATGTGTGTGTGTGTGTGTGTGTGTGTACACGTTTAATCTAATATTCTTTGTACTCTGTCTGATGCTACGAATTTACATTATTTATTCTTTCTTTTCTCATTTTCTGTACCATTTCGCTATTTTCTCAAATTCCTTACAATAATTGCAGGCTTCAGTTTTCAATTCTCCCCTAAGTATTTGTGTTACAAGTAACACTACCCAAGTGTAACTCACCAAATCATCTACAAACATATTAAGTACAACAAAATATTGAATACGAGTTTTTTTGTTTTTCCCCAAATTCATTTTGTTAATGAAAAACAGCACTTTTGATCTTATCCTCAAAATATAATATATTTTACCCTTAAAATAAAAAAAATATTTAAGGGGGTGTCATATTCAATTAAAAATTCAAATTTCGCGCCACAAAATAGAAGGCGAAAAAACAACTAATTTACTTGTAACAATTAATAAAAACAAATTTACACAAAACCAGGAACTAGTTGCTCTTCCTTATGCTATTATTTACTATTTTTCAAACTTTCAAGTTTTTATAACAATATGTCCCTGACAAAACCTTGAAAAATGCAATTTTCTTATATTTTTCAAGGTTTTCTCGGCGACATATTGGAATAATAAGATGAAACTTTGTAAACTGATATACAATTACATAATGGAGGGAACTAATTCCTGGCTTCGCATAAATTTGTTATTATTAATTGTTACAAGTAAATTAGTTGTTTTTTCGTCTGCTATTTTCTGGCGCAAAATTTGAATTTTTAATTGAGTATGACACTCCCTTAAATATCTACAGTAAATATTATTTCATATTGTAATGATATTTATTCTACACATTTCAATACTTTTTTTAATCAATAAAATGCTTACATCCTAATTTTCTTAATTTATTTCGCAAGTAGTTGTTTTAACCCCTTAAAAATGAAAAACAAAAACCAGAAAAAGTAAGATAAGTTTAATTAAAAATTTACAAAAATGCTTAAGTAAATATACTTAAGTAAATGCTTAAGTCAGTCCTTAAGTCAATTGTTAAGTCAATACTTAAGAGAATACTTAAGTAAATACTTATAATTGAAATTCTACAGGGAAAAGAAAGCATTCTGATTAGAAATGTTGCACATGAGGAATGACTAACTAGTGAGGGCATGTTTAGTCTTCCCTACGTGGCCATTACTTGATAGACAACGGCGCGCATTTCAGGTCCAAGTCAAATAATCAGGCTTCCTTATTCACCCATGACAAACTTCTAATGACGAAGCATACAAACAAATAATATTACAATTTTTGTATTAGATTAATTTTAATTAATTCACCTATCCAAGTTATAACCTATAAAATAGATGTCCTTAACCTCAAACTATTAAACTATTAAAATAACGTCAATAATCTCAACATTTCAAAATTCATAAGACACATTATTTTTAATATTTAACACATATACTTCTAACCCCAAATCATTAAATGATAAAATTACCCTCAACATCTGAAAATTAATAGAAACATACTTGTTATAATGTTTAAAATATTAATAAAAAATTGGTTAAAACCTATAAAACAAATACTCTTAACCTCAAATATTTAAAATCATTGATATACCGTAAAAAATATTAGAGAATTAACAGACACATTTTAGGTACAATCAATAAAATAGTTGTTTCTATCCTCAAATAGTTGAAATTATTAAAACAACCTCAAAAAATATCGAAAATGGAAAATTAGTAGAAAAACAATTATTGTAATCTATAAAATTTCTAAAAATGGTCTGCCTATAACTTATGCAATAAATATTCATAACATCAAATCTATAAAATAATTAAAATAACGTAGAAAATATCAACATTAGAGAATTACCAGAATCATTTTAGTTTCACCAAATGGTTCTAACCACAAATCGTTAAAATTACTTAAACCTGATCAAAAAATAGCGAAATTTAAAAATTAGTAGAAACACTCTTATTATAACCTGACAAATTACTAAAAACGGTCTCGTTATAATCTACAACATAAATATTCATATCCTCAAGTCTATAAAATCATAGAAAAAAACGTAAATACTATCAACATTAGAAAATTAACAGAATCATTTCAGTAACCACAAAAAAAAATGATATCGTTAAAATTCCTTAATTGTTAAAAATCGTTAAAATTACTAAAGCAAACACAAAATATCGAATTTGGAAAAATAGTAGAAACACTCTTATTATAATGTGTAAAAATTACTAATAACGGTCTGGTTATAACCTATAACATAAATATTCATATCCTCAAATCTATAAAATCATTTAAAAAACATAAATACTATCAACATTAGAGAATTAACAGAACCATTTTAGTTTCAACCAATAAAATAGAAATTCGGAGCCGCGGTGGCTCATGGGTAGAGCTCCCGACTCTCACACCGAGGGTCGTGGGTTCGATCCCAGACGTGTGTACCTCTGAAAATTTTTTTTCATGTGCATTTTTCGAACACCGCGACTCAGTGGCTCGGCGTGTTACTATAATGTGACGCCAGTTCAGGTGCACGTGCGTTTCGTGCATTTTTCAGTGCATAAGAGGCACGGGCATCTGAACTATAGGGAACGTTAGGGACGCGAAGATGTAAAGAGGATCGCGGTGGTTCCATCGGAGGACAGGAAACTGTAATTATTAGACTAATTACAGTGACCGATGATATCTTCCGATGGACACAAGCACCACTGTTTCAACTACATGTGCTTTGTTTACAGACACACCGTTCACCTCCGTCGCTGATTAGCCCTGGCAGCATAAATAGAGCGACGTTAAATAACATAAAAAAAAAAAAAAAAAAAAAAGAAAATTTCTAACCTCAAATCTTTTAAATTACCTAAATAACCTTAATTATATCAAAAATTTCCAATAAGTGAGAACGAGTATTATTATAACCTATAAAATTACAAACTGTCTAATTATAACCTATAACATACATATTTTTAACACAAATCTAAAATTATTGAAAGAACGTAAATAATATCAACTTTAGAGAATTAACAGAACCAATTTAGTTTCAACCAATGGTTCTAACCTCAAATTTATAAAATAATTAAAATAACGTAGAAATATCAACATTAGAATTAACAAACCATTTTAGTTTCAACCAATGAAATAGAAATTCTAACCTCAAATCTTTTAAATTACCTAATAACCTTAATATATCAAAATTTCAAATTAAGTAGAAAGAGTATTATTATAACCTATAAAATTACAAACTGTCTAATTATAATCTATAAAATAATATTAGAACCTCAAATCTATAAAATTATTGAAATAACTTAAATAATATCAACTTTAGAGAATTAACAGAAACATTTTAGTTTCAACCAATAAAATAGAAATTTCTAACCTCAAATCTTTTAAATTACCTAAATAACCTTAATTATATCAAAATTTCCAATAAGTAGAACGAGTATTATTATAACCTATAAAATTACAAACTGTCTAATTATAACCTATAAAATACATATTTTTAACCACAAATCTATAAAATCGTTGAAAAAATGTAAATACTATCAACATTAGAGAATAAACAGAACCATTTTAGTTTCACCCAGTAAAATAGAAATTTCTAACCTCAAATCTTTTAAATTACCTAAATAAACTTAAATATATCAAAATTTCAAATTAAGTAGAAAGTGTATTATTATAACCTATAAAATTACAAACTGTCTAATTATAATCTATAAAATAACCATTTAGAACCTCAAATCTATAAAATAATTAAAATAACGTAGAAAATATCAACATTAGAGAATTACCAGAATCATTTTAGTTTCAACCAATGGTTCCAACTTAAAATCGTTAAAATTACTAAAGCAACCACAAAATATCGAATTTGGAAAATTAGTAGAAACACTCTTATTATAACCTGTAAAATTACTAAAAACGGTCTGGTTATAACCTATAACATAAATATTCATTTCCTCAAATCTATAAAATCATTGAAAAAATGTAAATACTATCAACATTAGAGAATAAACAGAACCATTTTAGTTTCACCCAGTAAATAGAAATTTCTAACCTCAAATCTTTTAAATTACCTAAATAACCTTAAATATATCAAAATTTCAAATTAAGTAGAAAGAGTATTATTATAACCTATAAAATTACAAACGGTCTGGTTATAACCTATAACATAAATATTCATATCCTCAAATCTATAAAATCATTTAAAAAACATAAATACTATCAACATTAGAGAATTAACAGAAACATTTTAGTTTCAACCAATAAAATAGAAATTCGGAGCCGCGGTGGCTCATGGGTAGAGCTCCCGACTCTCACACCGAGGGTCGTGGGTTCGATCCCAGACGTGTGTACCTCTGAAAATTTTTTTTCATGTGCATTTTTCGAACACCGCGACTCAGTGGCTCGGCGTGTTACTATAATGTGACGCCAGTTCAGGTGCACGTGCGTTTCGTGCATTTTTCAGTGCATAAGAGGCACGGGCATCTGAACTATAGGGAACGTTAGGGACGCGAAGATGTAAAGAGGATCGCGGTGGTTCCATCGGGAGGACAGGAAACTGTAATTATTAGACTAATTACAGTGACCGATGATATCTTCCGATGGACACAAGCACCACTGTTTCAACTACATGTGCTTTGTTTACAGACACACCGTTCACCTCCGTCGCTGATTAGCCCTGGCAGCATAAATAGAGCGACGTTAAATAACATAAAAAAAAAAAAAAAAAAAAATAGAAATTTCTAACCTCAAATCTTTTAAATTACCTAAATAACCTTAATTATATCAAAATTTCCAAATAAGTAGAACGAGTATTATTATAACCTATAAAATTACAAACTGTCTAATTATAACCTATAAAATACATATTTTTAACCACAAATCTATAAAATTATTGAAATAACGTAAATAATATCAACTTTAGAGAATTAACAGAACCATTTTAGTTTCAACCAATGGTTCTAACCTCAAATTTATAAAATAATTAAAATAACGTAGAAAATATCAACATTAGAGAATTAACAAAACCATTTTAGTTTCAACCAATGAAATAGAAAATTCTAACCTCAAATCTTTTAAATTACCTAAATAACCTTAAATATATCAAAATTTCCAAATAAGTAGAACGAGTATTATTATAACCTATAAAATTACAAACTGTCTAATTATAATCTATAAAATAAATATTTAGAACCTCAAATCTATAAAATTATTGAAATAACTTAAATAATATCAACTTTAGAGAATTAACAGAAACATTTTAGTTTCAACCAATAAAATAGAAATTTCTAACCTCAAATCTTTTAAATTACCTAAATAACCTTAATTATATCAAAATTTCCAAATAAGTAGAACGAGTATTATTATAACCTATAAAATTACAAACTGTCTAATTATAACCTATAAAATACATATTTTTAACCACAAATCTATAAAATCGTTGAAAAAATGTAAATACTATCAACATTAGAGAATAAACAGAACCATTTTAGTTTCACCCAGTAAAATATAATTTCTAACCTCAAATCTTTTAAATTACCTAAATAACCTTAATTATATCAAAATTTCCAAATAAGTAGAACGAGTATTATTATAACCTATAAAATTACAAACTGTCTAATTATAATCTATAAAATAAATATTTAGAACCTCAAATCTATAAAATTATTGAAATAACGTAAAAAATATCAACATTAGAGAATTAACAGAATCATTTTAGTTTCAACCAATGGTTCCAACTTAAAATCGTTAAAATTACTAAAGCAACCACAAAATATCGAATTTGGAAAATTAGTAGAAACACTCTTATTATAACCTGTAAAATTACTAAAAACGGTCTGGTTATAACCTATAACATAAATATTCATTTCCTCAAATCTATAAAATCATTGAAAAAATGTAAATACTATCAACATTAGAGAATAAACAGAACCATTTTAGTTTCACCCAGTAAAATATAATTTCTAACCTCAAATCTTTTAAATTACCTAAATAACCTTAAATATATCAAAATTTCAAATTAAGTAGAAAGAGTATTTTTATAACCTATAAAATTACAAACTGTCTAATTATAATCTATAAAATAAATATTTAGAACCTCAAATCTATAAAATTATTGAAATAACGTAAATAATATCAACTTTAGAGAATTAACAGAACCATTTTAGTTTTAACCAATAAAATAGAATTTTCTAACCTCAAATCAAATTACTTAAAGAACCTTTAATATGTCAAAATTTGAAAATAAGTAGAAACAGTCTTATTATAACCTAAAAATTATTAAGAAAAGGTCTGATTAGAACCTATAAATTATATGGCTACTCTTCACTGATAGTATATTAATACAATATGCTTAAATTAATTATAAGTAACGAATTGCTGATGTTAAATCAATCCAAATCGGAGCACGACCGCCAGTGCACAGTAAAGAACAAACTGCTGACGTCGAGTTCATCGAGCTTAAACGACAAGGAGTAACGCTCACTCTCGGGTCACCGACACCGCCCCATTGACGATTTCGTGGAGGCGTTGCAACACTGCACGAGAAAACGATACACATGTTGAGGAGTCAGACAATTATGTAGGACAATGAGTTGCGTATAGAAACTAAAGGAATAACCAGTCAAAAGCTCAGACAGAGAAGTAAAACAAGTGATTAACGTCGAACCTACGCCCGATCGAGGTTCGACTCTTTACAACAACCGGCACCGGATCACGACGGAACTGCCTCTTCAGGCATCAGCTCCAGGCAGCCTTACTACTTAACCGCTCAAACGCCAAACATCAGCCGCAACCTAGCAGCAAACACCGATCTGCAGCAGCAGCCTAGCATCAACCAACCAGCATCCAACCAGCAAGCAACACTAGCAAGTAATACAGAGATCGTAATAAGAAGACCTCATATTGTACTTCACCATATTACTACTACAAAAGGATTGATATAATAAACTGCCGTATATATCCATTAACATCTTAATCAAATATTTGATCCTGTCTTCACCATCCGCTCGTTAAGCAGTCCGCCTAATCGAGTAACGGTACCCATTGTAGTCGATACCTCTCACATGTAACAATATTCATAACCTCAAATCGCTTGTTACTAAAATAACCTCAAAAAATATCATCTCAAAAATCTGAAGTAATTACAGATATTGTTCACAACAAACAGAATACAGTGACAGAAAGATTGTTAAGAAATAATAAATTATTAATTAATTATACGGAGTCTTATAAATTAAATTAGTGTTGTTCTTAAGCGAAGATTATTAGTGCTTTAGCACTAGTCTTAAACAAATTTGGTGACGCTCTCTGAACGAGAGAAGTCTACCTCTCAACCACAACAAAATGGCTAATAATTTAACTATTACAACTAACAAAACGTATTCAAACATGGTCTCAAAAGAATCGACAATTACACACGACCAAGCTGTTGTATTCGACGCCATTGATGGAATACCAATTTGCGAATACACACTTGCTTTTGGAAAAAAACTAGGTCCTCAACACATTTATTACGTTTCACGCATCTCGAATCAGCGCATTTGCTATTACTTGGACAGTAAAGATATCGCTAAAAAAATTACCAACGAAAATCTTGCTATCAAGGTCAGGGAACATACTCTCACAGTACGATCATACATCACAAGAGCAATGAGAATAATTATCTCAAACGTGAACCCATTCATAAATAACAAAGAAATTGAAAATGAACTAAAAAAAGGGGATATAAATATCGTCTCTCAGATTACAAATATACGCGCCGGATACACCGAGCCCGGTTTTACCCATATTATGTGCTTCAGGCGCCAAGTGTATGTACAGCCTACAGATGTAAACAAAAATTCTAGAAAATCTCCAAATTCAGCACAACAACATGAACTACTTGATATATTTTGCTACCGAAAAACGCTTATGTAATAAATGCCACGAAGAAGGCCATATTGCTCAATACTGCAAAAACATTCAAACTTTACTCCAAATTACAGATTTGACTCAATTCCCACCCACAGCAAATAACCAACAACAAAAACAAAATCCAATTAACAGTGCTAATGACAATTTAAATGCAAAAATATCAAATTACATAAACTTAAGTTTCCTCTCTAGTGAAAGTGACAATGCAGATAGTGAGCTTCAAAAAAGTTACTTATGCAAACAAAATATTAGATCCAATAACAAAGAAAAATTTACGTAAAAACAACCCAATCAAGACGCTGAGATTACTCATAATGTATCGGCCTATACCAGTGATTTCCCAGATAAGTTAATGCCGCCTATAAATGTTCCTCAAAAACATAAACAAAAACAAAAACGACAACTCTCTACAAGCACACACTCAACTACGAGCAAAGATGATTTGCTCACCATTGACTCGGACGAGGATTACAAAGCTGTCATACGTTCTGATACGAAAAAGATGATCAAAGTTAAAGTAGCACATACAGTAGAAAGTATTCGGGAAAAATGCAGAACCGCGCTTGATTATATCAACTCTACCAGTAACAAAAATAAAGATAAGTACCCTATCTCGTTCGACTCGCTCTATGAATTTATTACTAAAACATATGGAGCGAATAATATTGTAGAAATAGCTCAAACATACACTAAACAAACTGAACATCTTATTAACATGCTAAGTGATCTTCATGCCAACATTAATGATCGGCACCTCAAAATGAGACTCACGCACATAACTAAAGCTCTAAAAAATAACAAACTGTTTGCACCCATGGATTTCAGTGACAGTTCGAGAGACGAATCGACAAAACAATAAAATCTGAATATAAATTTAATATAAATATAAAAATGGCTAATAATAACAATAATAAAATAAGAGTCATGTATTGGAACACGCGCAGTGTCAAACTGCGCCAAACCGAATTAATGAAAATACTAGTTGATTTTGATCTATTTGTATGTGTAGAATCGTGGTTATTGAAAGAAGATGATGATGAAGACTTTGAAATTTCTGGATTTAAAACTGTCTGTTCCCACAATACGATATGGAATTGTAAAAAAAACTGACACAAATGGAGAAAGATTGCAATACACTTTTGATTTAAAAAACTTGTTTTTACATAATTCGAACACAGTCACTCACATTGATGTACACAGTGGAAAAACTTCCAACATCGACTTAATTGCATCCACAATGGCTATTGCTGACGACATACATCTGGAAGTTTGTGACGAAACATATGGCTCAGATCACTACCCCATCTTTCTATAATCACTACAAAAAAGTCTGATCGGCATAAATTCGAAAAAAATCTAAACGAAAAATGACATCTTTCTCACTAAACACTACTATGAATTATTACCTTCTCAAAAATACGATTTCTTCACCAATATAACAAAAGAAGCTATCAAAAAATCTACCCCGGAGAGGAATTTAAAAAAAAAAGTATAAAAAATCAAATCCTGTTCCCTGGTGGGACGAAGAGTGCAACAAAGTCAACAGACTTCGACGTGCAGCCTTCAAAAAGTGGCAATTTACAGGAAAACTTAAGGACTTAATAGAATACAACAAATACTGTGCAATAGCTAAAAGAACATTTAAAACCAAAAAAATTGAAAGTTTCATAAAGTTTGCACAAAATATAAATATACGTACTAATCCATCTTATGTTTGGAACATATGCAAAATGTTTAAAAATAAATGGACAAAGGTTAATTCGAATAACTTTTTAAATACTAACATTAATTTTGAACAATAAAAAAGAGAATGCTTAGATAAATTAAGCCCTCCATGGGCTCTTACTGATTCATCGTGGATTCCAAAAAGTCAAACTAGTGAATTCTTTGATAAGCATTTCAATTTCACAGAATTTAATATAGCCATTAACAGTCTAAAAAAAAATTCATCTCCGGGAATGGATGGTATTGACAATACAACTATCCACCTATCACCTATTAAATATAGACTACTAATACTAGACATATACAATGAAATGCACACCAAAAGTATATTTCCATCAAGCTGGAAGGAATCTTATATTCATTTAATTCCAACTTGCAAACGGTAAAAAAGTGCGTCCAATTTCTCTAACGTCGTGTCTGTGCAAACTATATGAATCTTTGATTAAAAACCGTTTACTATACTGGGTCGAGAGTAACAATATAATACCAAACAGCCAATCAGGATTCCGTAAAGGAAGATCATGTACAGACAATGTGTCTAATTTAACATTACAAGTAGACGAAGCTTTAAAATCTAAACAAGATGTATTAGCTGCTTTCCTTGATGTCTCCGGTGCGTTTAACCACCTAAACAGTGACGTTTTATTGGACACATTGGCTGAAATCGGCTGTTCTCCTCAAATAAATAAGTTTATTAAATATTTAACACACGACAGATACGTAAATTCCGGTGTGAATGGATACGAAAGACTAAAAGTACACAGGGGTGTACCACAAGGTGGAGTCTTGAGTCCACTCTTATACATCATTTATGTTTCTGGTATAACGAAAGATCTTCCCAAAAATATAACTGTTTCACAATTTTCAGACGATGTGGCAATCTATTTTGGAGTTACTCTTTTAAATAAATGCAAAAAAACAATAGAAAAAGCTCTACAAATAATAATTCGAAATCTTCATCATTTAGGATTAGAAATAGCCACAGATAAAACAGTTCTACTACATTTTAATAATAATAACATTTTACCTGGATCCACACAAATTAAAATCAATAATACTGATATAAAAACAAGTGAAACAGCACGACTTTTGGGAATAACTTTCGATTACAGGCTCACGTTCAATCAATACATCAATAATGTAACTATGAAATGTTACAAAGCCATGAACATTATTAAGTTTTTACGAGGTACATGGTGGGGATCTGATCCTCAAACACTCATAACCTTATATAAGAGTTATGTTCGATCAATAATTGAATATGGTAATTTTGTTTACTCTCCCATGCGAAAAGATACTCAATATAAACTAGAGAGAATTCAATTTCAAGCAATTAGATTAGCCCTCGGTTATAGAAGATCAACACCCACAAACATTCTTTTGGCTGAATCGAAGCTTACACTTTTGATTGATCGAGCTAAGTTCTTAGCAAAACGATAAATAACCAATGTTTTATCTAACAAAAAATCAATGCTCTACCCCTACTTTACATATGACTTTAAGACTACAAAGCGAAAACGAAAAAGACTACTAGTGGATTGAGTTCAGTACGTAAAAAATTTGACTGACAAGGAGAAGTCACACCCTCTGGAAAACGGATCCTTACCAAACTCTAGGATATAATTTGTACTATAAAATCATGCAGAAAGCCGGAGTTTTAGTGTCCAATGCCCATCTTTACGATAGATATAAGCAAATAATGAAAAATCTCGCCGAAAAAACCGTTGAGTTTGAAGGCTTAACACTCCAAAACAATTAAAGATATACGTATAAACTAAATTTTGAAAGAAAGCTGAGATCGAGTAGATACGTTTTAAAAAAAGAAAGCTCAAATATTTTAATATGGTCAAAAGTTATGGGAGAAATAAGAATTAGCCAAAATTTTATCGAAAATTTAAAGTTACAATTTAATGATTTTTTTAGCCCAAAATTTCGTCATTATTAATTTTACCTATTACACGCTGCTGCGGCATGATCATTAGATTTTTATTTTTATAAATCTCAAATCTGTGATGTTCAGATTTGAATTTATCTAAAATAGATTTAGATTTCTTAAATGTGTCAGAAATAATATTTAGGGCATTTTTATCACATTTTGTTAATGAATTCTGTAGTTGCTGCTGTACAAATGTAAAAAATTTGTTATCCACAAAGTTTATAATCATGTCAATAAACTCTTGAACAATATTTCGAGGTAACGCAAAATTATTATATAATTTTAATGTTAAGCGAAGTAATTCTGTTTCTAAGTCCACTTCTGCCGACATCTTACAAAAAATGTTATAAAATTACAAAACAGTAAATCTTAATTATTATTAATATTTATAGAAAAGTTAGGGTGGTTAATACAAATTGTAAACAAGTTTTATCAGCAAAAAAACATATTTTAATCTTTAAGTGTTTTAACTTTAGCTATTTACAAATTATTTAAATTGACATTATTTTTTTTAACTCATCTGTGAATTTTGTTACTGCAGTATAAGATTTATTTTGTAAGCAGATTTTATAAAAAAACTTTTGCAAGAAAATCTATAATAATCTGCAAGGTAATGGGTACTCAATGTGCAAAGTAACCATGCATTTGAAGCAGCAATCAACTGCATCCAAAATCTTGTGTGATTGAATTTCAAAGTAATATTTTCCAATCACGACGTAAATGCTAACATTTGAGGTACCTTCATTCAATAAGTTTCCAACTATTACAAGATATGGCTCAATGGTTTTCACACGAGTTTCATATTCTTCTTTTAATGTTTTAAACTCATCGAATTCCCTTGAAGTCTATAAAATAAATAATAAAATTATTTATTTTGTAAATGACAAAAATTTGAAATTATCAATCCTTTCTTTACTAAATTAAGCAAATTTAAAAACTTTTTTAAAGGGTTAAAATTTTTATAAAAATATTTCATATCTTATCTCTACGACTAAAATAAATGAATTTTGAGCCAATTTTACTCGATGAGTAGCAAAAGATTCGTCGTCACTTTGTCTTTTGCGATTACACGCTCCAAATTGTTTAAAAAGACAAAAAAAAGCTAGTACGTTTCCTTTACCTAGAATCATTTTCTAATAAATAAAAGTAATGCAGTTTTTAAGCTATTCTTAAAATTTGAAAATCGCATAAATATACCTGCATTAAGTAATTCTTGATCACAAGATGTAAATTTATGTGTTTTAAATTTATTTTTTGTGCAAGTTAAAATTGCAGGAACTGCTGCATTCCAATCGTTATTTAAGTTGTTAGCTGCTTCCGAGTAAATACTATTAAAATCAGAAACTAACTGTAAATAAAAAGCAAATAAATTATACTTATTAGAATATTTTTTTCTAGTACAATTTCAACACCTACCAATTCATGACCGTAATTAGACCGCAAGCACTTGCAAGAATCAAAAAATTCGTTTACTTTGTTACAACGATCTCTCAAGGAAAACGTTTCGACCCATTTAGTCCTGACGTCTGCTTCGGGTTCGTCGTTTGATTTTAACCAATTTACATCAGTATTTTCAACCGCAAATTTATCTTCTAAAAATAAAGAAAATAAAATGTTTAGGGTCCTATAGAATTTAAAGTCTAAACATTTTTAAGGGGATGTCGAGCCCAGATTACACGGATCTACACATTTCAACCCAAAAATGATATCTAAAATATAAATATAGTATTATAAATCTCAAAAAATTCATATAAATAGCTTAAACCATAAGGGAGGGCCTGAAAGATTGATTTTTTACGAAAAAATAATATTTCTAATAATAATTGAATAAACACTTTATAGTCGGTAATTATTAGTCAATAAATGCATGAACTTTTAACCCAAACATCGTTATTAAATTTTCGATTAAAAATTTGACAAAATTTGAGTATATTGTTTAAAACATGCCTAAGGGCCTGAAGGGCAGGATTTTTTTAGAACTTATTTTTTGTTCATAGGAAAATCACCATTTTATGAGTTCGACATCGCCTTAAATACGTTTTTAATATATAAACTATATATTTAAATATTTAAATAAATTTGTTTTAATTAAATATGTAACGTATGTGGTAAGATGAATCTTAATTACGATGAATTTAAATTTGTCACGTATGAATCATTTTATCTATATGTATAAGTACAAGCATACCTTCTGGAAAACAATCCCTTTTTGAAATAATTTCGGTTTCAATTAATTTTTTTCTCACAGATAAGTACATTTCGTACAATATGCCTCCAGCATTTACAGCTTGTTTATCATACTCCCTTTCTGATATGGAAAGTAAAACAAAGTTTCGTCTAATGGGTTATAGAGCGTAGAAAATAAAGATGAAAGTTCCCTTGCTAATTCGACAAATCGCTCCTTTTTTATGCTATAAGAAACATTACATTTAATAAAAAATTTGCATATTATTTTAACTAATTATTCAAATTTTGAATTAATAATTTCGATAGATCCGGAATTGCATAGTGTTTTAACTTTTTGACGTTTACGCCCATACCCGATTGATTTGCGTGAACAGTCCCATTCTTTAGTGCAAGTTATTCTGTTCGAAGACGGCTGGCGCTTTTATAGATATTTATCGGTACACTTTATGTTAGTTGTAAAACACCATAAAGTGGATGTGGATAAGTTACATTGGAGACCAAAGACCTGTGTAGTGGTACGAAAAAAAGTTTTGCGCGCAATTATCATGAACATTTTTGTCGGTGAATATTGGTCATTTGTCGTGGGTGCATCCTCCTTGGCTCGAGAATCTCGTGCGAGGAACGAGAGGTTTTTATACTAAAAGGTTTCTAAAAATTATAATTAATGGGGTATCCTCATATAGATCGCGGAAAATGAAGACAAACTTTAGGAATTTTTTTAAAAGAAACTATTCAATATTTTTATTTGAAATTTTATTTACGTAGTTTCTTATAGTTTGTAGAAACATAAAAAATTTTGATATATACATAATGTTAATTAGGTGAGCCACGTAATCAAATTCAAGGTGAAGATATATTTTTTTTGGTCTCAATTGGCGCCATGTTTCGTTGTTGCTGTGTCATTCTGCAACATAAGAAACAAAGTTTTTTGACATTATAATACCAATTCCTCGTCCACTTACCCAAATTTGAAATGTCAAAAAAAGTTTGAAAAAATGGCGGACTTTTGAAAAAAAATTCATTAAAGTTTTTTTTTATTATTGCAGAAGAGTTATTAAATAATTTTTTAAAACAAAATCCTTTAGGTTTGTCGACTAGCTAATTAAATTTCCTTTAAAATGGTATATATTTTTTTCAATAGCTTCAAAACTCGCTGAGTAATCAGTGGCGCCAATTTGGAAAATCGAAAAATTGAGTTTTCGAGAAAAACGCGTTTAATATTCGCGGTATACAATATATTATTTTTTAATAGAATTTTTTCATACTTACAGCTACTAATCGACTTTTGTACTATTCAGCAATGCCTGCTCGATAAAGAAGCCCTTCTTGTTCTTCGAAATGCTGATTTTCAGATGCAGTTTCCCTTTTTTTGACCAATCGAGCTTCCTTGGATGCGCTCTCCGTTCTGATGTTTTGCCGTGTTACTCGTTCAGCGTCGGTGTTCTTGGCGTAAGTGGCACTAGGCAATCCGATTTTGAACTCCAGGCACTTCATCATCTTCAAAACTGCATTGAATCCGTCATTAAAAACTACGGCAGCTATACAAGCAGCAATTTCCACGGTCTTTGCGCCACAATGCAAGTGTTTTGGTGCTAAACGCCACACGAGCGCATTAAAACTCTTGTTAGCGTTTTGAGTGTAGCCACCTAAACATCTTTCCAATAAATCATCTTTGGAAAGATCTTGGTAGATTGGAAGAAGGTGTTTTTGAACGTCCGGATGCAGTGGCGGAGGATGTTCATAAACGTTTGCTCCAATACATTGTGAGGCTTGCCATTCGCACCAACTGTCTACTCCAGCAGGGCAGTTTTCATGTTGCGGGTTCTCGTCAGTTGAACACATGTGGTAGTATGTTGCCATTATAGCTTTTTTCATGTCTTCAACGGAGTTAACATTTCTTCTAATCGCAAGTCCATAATAATTGGTTAATTTTTTGATGAGTGCATCGGTGAGCTTTCCTTTTCCGCCAAGTTTTTCACTTTTTTCAAATTTCGTAAACGCGTATCCATTCGTTTCTGAACGTGTCCAATGCACTCGCATTTCTTGATAATGCAGTCTTCTCCATAAGGATTTATTTTAAGTATAGCCAAAAAAGTCTTGGAGTCACCATCGCCGATGTAAATAGTGTACATGACGCCGTAATACTCTTGCGATCTCAAAAACATTTCGACGACTGCATCGACCTCCATTTTGCCAGCGGATCCGGCGTGGTTTGTGCTGCATTCGTCTGTGTGCTCTTCATACCAGTCCAGATATTCTTGTGTGTCTTTTTTGTATTTACATGTTGCGCACGCTTGACATAACGTGGTTTTCACGACTAAATCAATAATTTTCCCGCTCTCGTATGCAATCAAAGTGGTGACACCAAGTTTTGATGAGAAACCACGCTTTTTCCACGATCCATCGCCTGAAACTTTTAACTGTAGAAGTGGCCTGCCATTTTCTTTGTTGAGCTTCTTCTCCTCTTCAATAGCACTTTGGCAACTACTCATAAAACAGATCTTCGACGCTTGATGTATATGCTCCAATATGCCATCATATGCCTTTTTACTTAATCCTTCACCAAAGTCCATCAAATTTGAGAATAAATTGAGGCCTTTCAAGCCTACACCTAAAAGTGGAATAACAAACACTGTTCTACGCTTGACTTCGAAGCCGTTATTGATGTACCACATCTACACGAAATCACTAGTTTCCAACCGAGACCGCGATGCCCAGCCTCCTTGAAATTCACCCCTCTTTTGCATTTTCTGCAGCACAATAGTTCACTCAACACGGTAAAAACTGTCATAAACTCGATTATACGGTACCGATGATCATAGTCAATTGAAACATTATCAGTAGATGCTGCAGACAATTTTCGGGCACGTGCACTAGCACCTATTGGCTCGCCCGTTTCCGTTCTATGCTGGTTTCCTTGAAAAGAACGCTTGCGTTCTGATGCTCGATACCTCCCGGCCTTTTCACCTTTAGGGTAAGACGACATTTTGCACGCAAAACAGCATTGAACTAATCGACAGCTACAAGAATACTGAGCCAACAGTTGTAAAACTTTTCAAAATGAACCTATACTTAAGAAACCTATACTTTCAGTCGGCTTAGACTGTAGTAATGCTCTTATTTACACAACTATACGCACTAATACAACTAAAATTGGAATAGCGTCTCAGCGGGGCACTTATTGTATTCGAGCGCGTACCTGCCTACCTGCGCCGCATTCCGGCAGCGCATCGCACAACTTTAAAGAAAATAGCCATAGCATCGAAACCGCTGCGAATTTCACTTTAAAATTTTAACAGCATACTATTGACATGTTATACTATCGACTTATGTAATAAAAAAAAATTGACTTTTCGATCGATCTATACGAGGATACCCCCTTAAAGAAAATAAGCGCAGAAGAAAACGTAATTAAAATAATCACGCTAGAGAGTATACCTTTGTTATAAGCGAGCATCGCTATCGCGATGACTTACAGCTCGCGCGATCATCGATACCGCGATGACTCACCCGTAACCCTACCCAACCATGAAAAAAGTTCGTTTTTTGGAAATTTGAAATTTTATTTTCGTGAGTGTATAGGCAATTCGGAACCATGCTGAGGCCATTTTGAATTCTTTATATCTCTTGCGGTTCCCGAGATAGACAAATTTACTGTTTCCAAAATTTATTTCTGCAGAAAACTTTTGACTACGATAGCTCGAGATATAAAAAAAAAAATCAAAAAGTCTCTTCTCAGTTCCGCGTCCTCTACACACTCACAAAAAAAAATTTCAAATTTCCAAAAAGCAAACTTTTTTTATTTAACCTGTGACAAGGTATGTAATACCTGTCATAATAATAAGCGAGCGAGTCCCAATACAACTAGCCTACCTACCCTCACATCTCTAAGCCTACCTAACCTAACTAAAGCTCCCCAAATCTCCAATACTTCTCTTAGCTCCTTCCACATAGCACAATAAAGCTGCATGTCAGGAGAGGCGATACAACTTCCAGGAGGCTTTGCACCAGGACCATGAAGCAGCCTACGATGGCCCAAGGTGCCAGACGGAGCAGCATAAGCAGCAACATGACATCCAGGAAGCTGCAACACGTTAAGCAATCAATAATAATCCTAATTAGAAGGAAACAAGGAAGCATGTTGCACACAGTAACTGACAGCTACATGCTAGGAAAGGATTGGAAGTGAGGTTATGGTAATCACAATATTACCATAACTCTCAATTAAGAACTAATAAATAATACGCAGCACTCCCTCGGGAGATAGATAGTTGCCTAGGAAGCAGCCAGAATCCCCGCAGCAACGCAGCACCGAAGAAGAGCAGCAGTCACTGACCCGACGCGCACCAGCTGAGCAGCCTCCGTGAGAGCGAGTGAGAGAGAAGACTCGAAGATCGACCGTCCCGTCTGCACCTGCAACAGTGTGGACTCATTAGCCGATAAATTGACATCACGAAGGAACGATCATAAAGGCTTACCTGGTTTATAGCATACCGGGAACACCGTCCTCTCCGTGGGAAGCAGCAGCCCCGGCAACGTCGTCCGCCTTGATAAACATGGCCGCGAGCACTCACTACACGAGGCGCGCGAGGTGACGGCGGCCGACGGGCGACTCGACGCGAGAAGCTGCGCGCGCACGTCGGGCCCGAGCAGCGAAGCAGCGAACGAGCCCGAGCTCGAGAGAGCTCATCGGGACGCAATCGAGGCAGCATCGGCAAACCGATTCACGACCGAATACGATCGATATTTGTGCGTGTGTGTGTGAGAGCAATTGACCGCAGAGCAGCAGACTTCCAGGAGACGATCTCCACTGGCATAAGGTGGGTGCACGCCCTGCACCGGTATTTCACGATCTCTCCTGACCGTAAGTGTGCTTCCCCTTTTACTCCCCTCCCCTACCCTCGCGCAGCAGGTAGCAGCAGCTCGCACGCGCAGCCGAGCATAAATATATAAATTCGCCACGATCGTACGCGGATGGCGCCCAAACCATATTTTATAGTTATAATAAATTAATATCATTTTATATAAACCTAATTGTTTATATTGCCTTTGACGCCACGCTCTAATCCCCAGCGTGACCGTTACAAACCAAGCTATCCTTATATAAAAAAGTGATTGCCGGATGTTGTGAAGCCAAGTGAAACGGCTACGTGATTGGTTTACGTTTTGCGCATGCGTTTAAAACATTGTAGGTTAGATTTGGCAGCGCGGGAAAAAGGTAATGTTTGAATTTTTTTAACTAAATCAAATTATAATAAATCATGAATAAATATATTATTAAAAATTGTTGTTTTAAGTAATATTCCAAATAATGACTGTTAAAAAACGAAAGAGCGCGCGGAGCGCGCACGGACAATTCTAGTGTTTATAAACATCTCATGTAAGATCAATGACTCAGCGAAGACACGCTCGTCGACGGCTCACCTAGGACAGACTGCATTTCCCCTTCCCCCCACTGGGGTCAAGGTCGGTCATGTTTTGGCTGTCCATGGTGGCCGCATAACTACTTACCCACACAGCACGTAATATTACAAAAAAATATTACATGAAATATTACAAAAAAATATTGCGGAAATGTTCAGAAAATATATGAAAAATATTACAAAATATTCATCTGAAATAATTCATAGTAATATTTTTTAAATATTATTGAAATATTTTGTGTAATATTTCCACTAATAGAAAGTGGAATATTTCACAACAAATTACAACAATATTACTGAAATATTTCATGTAATATTTCGTGTAATATTCCATAAATATTGTATGCAATATTTCATGAAAATTGTTATAATATCAATACATGTTAAAACAAAAATAATCATTCGGAATATTACTAAAATATTGCACAGACTTTCATCACAATATATTTTTTTTTTTATTATTTTAAAGTCGCTCTTTTTATGCTCCCAAACCAGTGCTAATCAGCGACGGAGGTCGTACGATGTTTTGGTGAAGAAAGCACTTGTTGAAAATACATTCGTCATTGGTGCTTGTATCAATCGGTCGGGGCCGGGAATCGAACCTGGGATCTCCAGATTACGAGCCCGATGCCCTACCGACCGAGCCATCGCAGGCCTCAAAATCACAATATTTCATGTAATATTGTCGAAACATTACAGTGTAATATTACGTGAAATATTTCAACAATGTTTGAGGAATATTCCTGGAGACTCGATTATATAATTTTTTCTTGTGTATCAGAATTTCGAAACGAAACGTATTTGACCTCCGGCATTGCACTCCACACAATATGAAATCTCACAAAAAATATAACCTAAAATAATGCTAAACATATTGCAATAATATTATAAAATTTTTCAATTTCTTATTTTCTTAACTTTGCTCTAAATTGAACAATTTAAACTTCTTTTTTTTAACCATATCTACTTGAACTCAACTACCTTTCAGTTTTTGGATTAATTTCCTATCAATATTCGTTTTTGAGTCATAATAGCAATTAAAGTGAAAGTAACTTTCATTGGAAATATTATTGTCAAAGGTTGAATCACTTTTGTAAAAGTGGCAAGTGGCAAGTAATAACTTGGCTTTCTTTATATTATTATATTCCAGAAGATATGCCAAGGTTAAGATAAGATATATCCGTTTCCGAAGGTCAAGTACTTCCCTTGTGAGAGAATACCAATACTGTTACAAAGGTAATAATAGTGTAACAATAATGTAACTAATAAAATATGTAATGTATGTATATGCGAATATGATGGATATTAAAAGTTAACATATTAAATTTAATCCGACAGTATGTATTGTAACGGGATGGGTACTGGGAAAATGTAAGGCCCACGGTTAGGCCCAATTTGTCCCAACTTACCAACCTTAAGTGTGCAGTACCACGATGCGGCCGGGAATCACTTTGATTCCCGTACAATGCCGTTAACAACGTCAAACACCTCGTTTGACTTAGATACCGTGTGTTGGGCCCTATGCCCAAAATTGCCAACTAGGATAAACACCGGAGAGGGCGGTATTCGTAGGATAGGACAGTAACCGGTAAAACACTATCAACAATCGATATTATTCGTTAATCGTCGAGAAAGATTGTCTCGCCGAGTCAATTTATTAAATTACCAATTAAATATTAAGAAATTAAGAACAAATTAACATTAACAATTTACGGGAAGTCGTACCGATGACTACCCCCGAGATCAGCGCGAAAACAATTAGTTAAAAGCTATTTAACTGCAGAGTTACGAACAACCGATCCGGGAATGATCGGCTGCTTAACCTGATGGCATACGTCACACCGTCTGACGTATGTATCTCTGACGTAGAGAGCTCTGACGTAGAAGCTTCCTACGTCACGCGCGCCTTCTCTCGTGAAGTTGATCCCGCGAACCACCGACCTGTCTATCCGGGCGGGAATTGTCACGAGAGGGGGAAAGGAGGAACGCTTCCTCACCTGGACCGTACCAGGTAAATCGGGACGCGAAATATTAGGTAGACACGCGGGTCTAAACGTGGTGCATCACTTACCGCGTATCTAAATATCTCGCCTCGGCGAGAAACGACTGGGCAAAGGAGAGATAGCTCGTCCTGGTGCTTATCTCTCTCTCTCTCTCTCTCTCTCTCTCTCTCTCTCTCTCTCCAACGGTCGGGAAGGCGGAGGACTCTTGGCTTCCTTCTTTCTGCCTTTCTCTGGGCTGTGCTGCTCCGCACGCCGACGTAGAGGTTGGTGGGGAGAAAAACCTCACACCCACACACGAAACGCACCAGTCTTTCTTCACTTTTTACCGTCCAAAAATATATTCGGCAGTTGTCAACACGATGTTGTTGCCGTACGCGTGCGAACTCTATCTCGTTACTCTTCTCGCGCACGATACTCGCGCGCGTTCCCTGCGCGCGCATCACTCTCGACACTCTTTTCGGTTATTCACCTGATCGGTAAATTGCTTACCGTTATAATATATACTAATAGACTTAAAACATTTTATTTTTAAGCAGAATCTACTTATTAAGATATATTGTACGTACGTAAAAATATAAACTATTGCCACTGTATTGCAAAGTGATAGGCAACAATTATTGCAAACATATTTCCAATAGTTACTATCTTACAATTTTTAAACTGTTGCCAATATGTTGGCCATAGCTTATAAATTAAAAGAAAAAATTTAAAAAAAATATTTGCTGTCTGTGGGACTCAAACCTTCAATTTTAAGATTCGAACGCTGACTCTTTACCACTATGAGCTATTTTGCTATTTTGTTATTAAGAGTTATTGCCAGGCTATAAAGATCTGTTGAATTTATAAAATTTGGAGTTAGTAATTTTTTAACCATTCGTAGATTTTTCTCTCCCGCGAAAGGAGCTACGCTTGGATACGATTGTCCGAATTTAGATACCCGTGCTCTATTTTTGAACTTAATTATTTTAAATAAAAATATATTGCGCACAATTAAGTAGTACTATTTCCGAAATAGTGTTTCAAACGAAATCTTTTTCTACAGTTTGCTCTTTACACTTTAAAAAAATGTATGTAACTACGAATTATGTTATTTTGTCCTGCGAAAAGGTACTTATTATCTTATATTAAATAATTATTTCTAAACAAGAATAAAGAATCACATTAAATGAATAATTAAATACAATTTTTTGGATAATTAATCCAATTTTTAAATGTATAAGTATACAAATTTTTGAAATGTTGTAAAATTTTTTTCTAATTAATAATATAATATCAGAATTGAAAAGGATAGTGCATATACAGTTTGCAGTCCTTTATTTAGAAAATATCGGTCTGAAATATTCTTCTATTTGGTTTAAATGTAAGCTCGAATTTTTTGCCATCCTCCTCAGGTTATACTAACCATTGACGAGTAGAATAACCAGAGAAGGATGGCAATAGTCATCCAAACGTCGCCATTAATTAACATCTTGGTTTATTCATCGAAATCGATTGCAATGTAATATTTCGAGAAATATTGATAAAATATTTCAAGTACCTACTTCAATAGGACCAGTGAAATATTTCATTAATATTACCGTAATGTTCCAGTGTAATATTTTGTGAAATATGGAAATATTTCACATTAAGATTCACAATTATTTCACATCTTCTGCTTTAATCGCCAAAATCGAAAAATCGTTGTCTTATATCTTATTTTTATTTTGTACAAGGTTTAAGAAAACTTATATATCAATAATGCAGAAAGATTTTGCTTTTTATCGTAGAGAAATTATTATAGAAATATAACAGTAAAATATTTCAACGATATTTTTATGATAACAAAGATGTAAGATTTTTAATTAACAAGATATTTTTTCCAAATCATAGTAAAATCTTGTCAAATTCATTAAAATTGTATAACTAATAAAAACACATTAGATAGCAAATCAAATAGCAATCATCATGTGCAAATTTTAAACATAATCGATAAGCGTCGCGAATAGCGTAGTTGATAAATCGTTTGTATTTGATGCGTGCATACAAGGTTCGAACCCAGGCTAGGAGATATGTAAAAAATTTTTTCTGCGATAAATATATGTAAAAAAATAATGTGTATTAATATACTTAATAAATATAAATCAATAGCACGGCTCTGGGGATTGCAAATAATTAAGTTAAAAAATTCAATTACTTGAAATATTTTAACAATATTTTGTAAATATTTCATGTAATATTTCTGTTATATTTTGCAAAAATATTACTGTAATATTTCACTAGACCTATTGAAGTAAATATTTGAAATATTTTATCAATATTTCAGAAATATGTCTTAAAAATTTCATTAAATTATTTTAGAAACATTAAGGTAATATTTCAGTGGTCCTATGCAAGTGTGTGTTTGAAACATTTCATCAATTTTTCATAAATATTTCTTAAAATATTACACTGAAATATTATAATAACATTAATGTAATATTTCATGGAATATTACAAAGTAAGAAATTCGCGTAGTTATCTATTAAGTAATCTTTAAGTTAAGTAATCTTTCATTCTAATATTATTGTAATATTCCGAATCTTAATATGAAATATTTCCGTAATATTGACGTAATATTCTGTGCTGTGTGGGTATATATAATAAGATATATATATATACATATATAATAAGATATATATAATAAGATATATATAGTAAGATATAAACAAATGTATAAATATATAATATAAAAACTAAAGTGAAGTATTTTATTGTCGGGAAAAACATGTAAAAAGAAAAATGTAATTAATTCTATACATGGCAAAATAAATACTATATATACTATATATGCCATATTATATTATTATATTAAATTATTTTTTACTATCAGCACGTATTTAAACATATGTAAAAGCACGTGATTTTTTATATGCCGAATCATATGAAAAAGTTAATTTTCATATCAAAAATCACGTGCTAAATCACATTTTATACTGTGTAAACAAACTTATGTTTCTATATGTGATTATAATCACATGTATATATTTTCAGTAGAGAGATACATTACATTATCAGTGGGTACTAAACATATAATATTTTAATATGATGTAAGAAAGAAGCAAAATAATCAGTATTATAATTTCATTAAAATTTTTATAATGGATTTTGTAGTGGTCAATAATACTACACAAATGTTTTTCTGTTTAATCTACTGTAACATGCAACATGATTTTTGGCATTTATATTCACTTTAGATCATTGTTGTGTAGTACATTTACGTTTGAAATTTAAATATATTACATTTGACTTATATGTTTAATCATGTTTTAATTAAAATTTACAGTGAAAAGTAAATACAGCTTGTACAAATCTTACCATTGAGCCAATTATAATGGCCAAGAAAGCTGGTGGACCAAAGTTTCCTACAAATAGACCTAATAAGAGTGATGAATAAATTAAGGATTAATTAATAATAACAGAAATCGATTCACTTTATATTTCATAATTTTATTGTATTGTATACAATAATCATATTTATTTATATACATGAACCGCTTTAAAAAAATAAAATTAATAAATATTGACAACAACAATGTACTATAAAATTATAATTAACCACATGAATTTTCTTCTGCTTCTTTTAACCATTTTATAATTGATGAAATAGCGGCTTTAAATTCTTCATCAACACTTTGTTTTTTCTCTTGAATTCAATAATCTACATCATCATCATCGTCATCATCATCATCACCAAAAAAGTAACAAACATCTGTGCTGTCGCTCTAATCTTCCTCATACAATTTAATAATTTTAATTAAATTTTTTCATTCATTTAATAATTTTTTCTTCAAATAATACATCAGTATCGTAGAAAAAGTGTTATATATTTTTTGCATAAGGCAATATGTTTTTTATTTTTGCAAGCTACATCTCGAATAGATTTCAGACAATCTTGTTAAGCAATTTTTATTCGGTACAATGACTTTTTGATTCATCAAATACAGCTTTTGATAACATTGTATGACGCTTGTCTTACGCTAATGTTGTAAGCATATCTGGAAAAATTGTTTCGATGGTGATGATTGGTGTCCAATATATTAAATATTGGTAACAACGGTGACCAATTTTCTTTACTGACAATTTACTGAAATCATCAATTTCAATAAATCGTCGCCTTAGTGCAAGAAGGTTCCAATTCAAATTTTTCTTCAGAAAGGGTCCAATTCAAATTTTCGTTTCAAAAAGGTTCCAATTCAAATTTTCGTTTCAAAAAGGTTCCAATTCAAATTTTCGTTTCAAAAAGGTTCCAATTCAAATTTTCGTTTCAAAAAGGTTCCAATTCAAATTTTCGTTTCAAAAAGGTTCGATTTCAAATTTTTGTTTCAAAAAGGTTCCAATTCAAATGTTTATTTCAAAAAGGTTCCAATTCAAATGTTTATTTCAAAAAGGTTCCAATTCAAATGTTTCTTCAAGAAGGTTCCAATTAAATTGTCAACTTTGTTTCACTAAAAATCGTGACAGCACCTTAATCTCTAAAAATTTTATCACCTAATACCTTTTCAATAACTCTCGGCATTTCTTATTAGAAAATTTTTATCTAAATATTTTCGCGGTTTCGTAAAATAATTTTTGCTGAAGAATTATATCGTCGCATTTAAAAAGACTAGCACGTTTACATTTAATAAAGCATCCAGATGGGCTGGTCTTCGTAAATCACGACGATATAAAAAAATGAAAATAATTTATATGATTTTTACCAACAGTTTCAATATTTGAAATTAAAGGAATATATGAAAATTCTAATGCACTGCTAGCACTCCCAGTGCTACAAGAGATTCTTGATTGAATTACAATTTTGCACAAACATTTTGCAAATCAAATTTAATAACTTTAATAAAAATAATGGAAGAAAAAGTTGAAAATATTAATACTGTATTATATTTTTGGCATGGTTTATTATGATTGAATATTTATATAGTTAATAATAGTATTGATTAAACATTTTGTTTGTATTAATCATAAATCGCTTAAGCTATAATACGTATAAGAGAATTTTATTTATATTTCTATCAGCTTGAGGAGGTGGTACATCTGATTGGTTATCGACGGAGCAAAAAATCTTTATTGTTACAATTATTTAACAAAATGCGCTATTTTATGCAAATCCCAAATACAGAAGCTCTAGGTAATTCGGGTGGGGTCCGATTTGTCGAATGTTCATTCAAAATGTGTGCAATATTTCGAATTTTAAAAATTAGAATAACTTTTTTGTTATTTCGAACCGAAAAAATAGAATGATCATTATTTCGAAAGTAATAAAATCGTCAGATATTTGGTATTAGGCGCAATATTTGGAATTCCAAATAGTAGATAAATAATTTTTTGTTTTATTGTCTGTTATCAAGATGTAAATAGACAAATATTATAAAAGTTATTTCTCTACACTATAAAGTTCGAATTTTTGGAACAAATATGTAAAAACTGAAGAGTGCATTTACTTTCGAAATAATAACCATTCTATTTCTCTTGGTTCTAAATAATAAAAATACATTTCTAATTTTTGAAATTCGAAACAATGCACACATTTTGAATGAGCATTCGACAAATCGGACCCCACCCTTAATCGATCTATAAAGTTACAGGCCAATACATGAAGGACACCTTAGAAAATTTCTGCACGGAAAAGTACGGAAAATCATGTATTTTCGGTGCAGAAATTTTGTAAGGTGTCCATGATGTATGATCCTATAACTTTATAGATCGATTAATTATTCAATTATCTAGTGTCTCTGTATTTGGGATTCAAATAAAATAGCGTATTTTATTAAATAATTGTAATAATTAAGTTTTTTTGCTCCGTCGGTAACCAGTCAGATGTACCACCCCCATAATTTCTCAATGTATTTTTTCGATGAATTTAGTATGTAGAGCACCTTACATCTTAGTTTTCGCCAACATCTTAAAACGCGGTGATCGGGCACTTGTTTTTCAAAGTAACGCGCATGCGTTTTAACGATGAATTTAGTCACGCGGGTACAGTGTTCGCTATGCACTGTCTTTTACAGAGAAAAAGTCTCGCAGTGTATTAATAGTACTAGTGGAATAGTGGATAAAGCGCGCTACGCACGTCGTAGTTTTATGGATGGATATTATGGATGGATATTCGTATTCGAAAATTTGAATTGGAACCTTTTTGAAACGAAAATTTGAATTGGACCCTTTTTGAAGAAAAATTTGAATTGGAACCTTCTTGCACTAAGGCGACGAAATATACTCCTGTAATGTTCATTACACTTTACAATGTGTGTAGTATGAATAGACCTTTTAACAAAAGAATGTCTTTCATAAAGTACTAGATTTACCAACAATAGATTCATTGTCTAAAGTACATATCTTGACATATAAATAAAATCAGGTACCGACAATGGAGATGTGTCTACAACCAAATGATAACACTGACGATGCAAAATATCTCTACCCAATACTTGATTAGTTTTCCATGAAGTTATTGGTAATGCATAACCTGAACATGTTAAAAGTTCCCATGTTAAAAATTCTTAATTTATTAAAGTTCCTTGTATGAAATCTTCCATTGTCTGAAACAAATTGTTTAAATATATAATTCCCAAAGTAAGAATAATCAAGTGGATAAAATTTTAAAAATGTTAAACTTGTTATATACAATACCTGAAAATCACAATTCTCTGCAGAAAGTGGAAGAACAGACGAGATCAACTTTCTTTTCGTTAGAAACAAACTTTATATAATCTAAAAATTTTATTGTATTAGCATTGGATAAAACAACACTATATTCATTTTTCAAAGCAGAATCTTTAACACTTCCTAAATCTCTAAAGATCAGTCATTGCAATATTTTTGTCTTTTTCTTTTCTAGCTCTGTGCAAATCCATTAAACTTTGTAAATCTGCATTAATAAAGCTGTTATACCATGAATCAAAATAAAATTACCACTAATACAATGCTTAGTATCTACATCTCTCAAAGCAGATTTATTTATAACTAAATCTTGAAATTTATTTGCTGATGTTTTAATATAAGCTTTTAGTTTTTCAATTTATTTTAATTTAATTTGAATTTAATTTTAATTTGTATTTATAAAGTTTGGACTTAGAAAATTTATCAAACGTTTTCTCAATTGGTGTTTATAGCCTGAAATTAACTGTTAAAAATCAAAATAACAAAATAGCTCAGTGGTAAAGAGCAAGCATCCGGATCTAAAGATTAAAGGTTCAATTCCCGGGGCTGGCAAACTTTTTTTTTTATTTTTTTTTAATTTACCCGATTTTAGCTAAGTTAAGTTATAAATTTAAACCTTATTTATCACTATAATAATAAATAAATAATTTATCAACTATTGCCAACATATTGGGAACCTTTGAGTAAGTGTGCTTTAGCGCTATATTAGCAATGTATTTCCAATATATTCCTATCAAGCAGCAATATATTGGCAATAGTTAATATTTTTACGCGGGAACATAGAGGATTACTACTGTAAGAAATTGTCCGAGTTGCCAGTACAAACAGAGAACAATAAAAGATGCAGGGTAAGTGATTATTGGACAAAGTGAAAAGTGTTATTATAGTATTATTGTTATTAATAAAATATAATTTATAGATTGACAAACGCAACATACTTTTTGTTCAGAAAGTTAAGCAGTATTTTAATAAAGACTACAGTTATAAAGCTATTATACATCTTTTGAAACAAAAATATAATTTAAACATTAGTTTGCGGACTTTAAACAGAGTACTGAAAAATAGTAAGTTAAAAAGAAAGAATATTAATAAACACGCACGAATTTCGCGTTTTTGCGCTCTAAGAATAGGGCCTAAAGTATCCCTTTAGCAACCGGCGGGCGCAAAAGTACTTTAGCGCTGCCGAGATTCAACAAACAAGAAAGACGCATTACATCGGATTACATCGTATTTTACAAACGAACTTAAAACCACTTATTATTTAGACAATTTTGATTGGTTCTAATGGTGAAATACAGTTATGAGTTATATTGGTTTTTATAAGTTTATTTTTTTTATTGGTAGGCATCAGAAATTACATTGACTCATTTTATAAGTAAATATGTGAATTTTGAAGAAACTGATGTTGTTAGAAGATAAAGGTTTTTTCTGGCATATTAATTATTGGAATATTATAGTTATTGTAAGATATAGTATTTTGTTGGATTTTCCTTATTAATATTACATGAGACCGTATAAGTAAAATCAGTAGAAATTTTGTTCAGAGACAATACAATGTTTCTAGTTGCAAATTCTTGGGATTTTACAAGAAAAAACTTAAACAAAATTTTGTTTACTACAAAAATCGATAACAAGGAATTTATTGGATGTTACAAGTATTTCCTGGTGCAAAAACTAGTAACATCTGATTTAAATATAATTTCATTGTATTTTATAAGCAAAAACTGGTTATATGATTTCGTACATTATTTGGTTTTTCTGACGCACAGATATTTGGTATTAGATATTTGGTATATTATTATACATACGTAAATACAAGTTTAAATAAACAAACACTAAATTGTTCAAGTTCAAAATTGTTCGGTTTATATAAGAAATAGCTTATGAAATGTTTAAGAAATTTATATGTTCACATCATGTTTAAGTCAATGTCTATAAAATGGGATTTTATATGTAAATTCAGTTATACATTTTTAACTTGTAGAATACGTTTTATTGGATAATATTGCGTTTTACCAACCAAGATATATTTACCGGTCGATATTATAATTTACAAGCATAATTAAAACCTCTTTATATTTGGAACATTTTTATTGGTTCTAATTATGAAATTCAGTTATAAATTATATTGATTTTTATAAGGTTATTTTCCTTTATTATAAATATGAGGTATTACATTCTAATTATATTATAATTTTAAGCTATTCAGAACATAATCTTTAATACATATACTTGTAATCCAATACGCATATATAGTGTTGTAAGTATTATTTTAACAAATTAATCATTTTTCATTATAGGTTAAAAAAAGATTATGTTTACCCAGAAAATCTTAGCTAACATTACTTTTTTAATTTATTAATTTGTTACAAAGTAAATACTTAACTTTGAATTTGGGTCGAATTTTTCATATTCACGATTAAACATCGGTACAGCTCGGCATAGCGTAGCGCGGTCTTATATGTACATTATCTCTTATAAAGAAGATCTGTCAAGTCTTCAAAATTTCCTTATGAAAAATTTTTGAACAAACGTAAACCGATTCATGCGGAAATTATAATAGCTAAAAGAAATAATTAAAAATGGTAAAAAATAATAGTTAGAAAAGTTTATATGTTGTCCAAATTTTGGCCTTTATAAGTTTGTCTAAAAGATACTAATTTTTATTTGTACAAAAGAAGAAATATTTATACGTAAAAAAAAAAAAAATAACTGACAATAACCAAAACTAAAAGTTTTAGTAATACGTATTACAAAAAATTTTAATGCTACTATTTGCTATTTCATACAACGTGACTATTTAAGCTTATAAATCAATAATAAAACTGATTAAGAATTTTTTATAGTATTTAGCTATATTAATTTATCATTTCTAAAAAATTTTTTAGTTTCCTAAAAGTAATAACTAATAAATTTTCTGTGAGATATTAAATTTAAAACATTGTAATCGCTATTAATTTTTAAATAAACAATGAATCCGAATTTTTAAAAAATCTCTCTAGATTTAACACTCTTACTTACTCTAAATATCATAGAAAAATTTTTTTAACAATTTTTATTAATGTAGTATGCTCTGAATGTTTTGAAATTATATTACTATATATATCTATATAACTATAAGTATAAATAATCTAAGATCCTCATACAACAAAAAATAATCTTATAAAAACTAAAATTATTTAAAACTGAATTTCACAATCAAAACCAATCAAGATATTTCAAACTACACGAAGAAAAATTTCTTGCGTTTAACCTATAAAATTGAAGTGTTCTCTAACCAAGCGTATGTTTATAGTTTAATTCCGTGACGTTACAGGTTTAACCTATGAAGTTTGATGTCTTTAATGTGTGCATCAATTTCACATAGGTTGAACCTGTGAGCGCATTAGAACGAATCTTAATACGCTTTGGTTAAAACTATACACATACGCATGGTTAGAGAACACTTCAATTTTATAGATTAAACGTAAGAAATTTTTCTCCGTGTAGGTGGGCCGAGCCCCCCTGCGCGCTGCCGCGCGCCAACCCCCCGCGCGCTTCGCGCGCAAGTTTCTGTTCTCAGACTGCGCCTGAGAACAGAAATTTATAAGGCACGACCGAATATAGCTCGCTTATTATTATATAAAATAATAATAATAATATCATATACATATATATGTTTGTAAAAAATATATTTTATTTATTATTATTTATTAAAAGGTTTCGTGGATAAACGGTGTAGGAATAGTAAAAGTGCGAGTGATAGACTTATATATATACTTGTCGCTCCAAGGCGATCGTCAATCTTTTATTGTTATATCATCACAAAAGTAACAGCGTTTCTGTTTGCGCGTGTGCGGACTTACTTGCTAAATTTAAACATCATAATAACGAAAATCCGCGTTGTAATTAAAGTAATAGACTGGACGTTATTTTAACAAAATATATTAATCGCGAATAAAGAACGAAAGACCTTCTTAAAAAATAGGACAAGTAGGAGACTTATCTGACGAAGAACGTGGCGCAAAATGCTGGCTCAACTCTCGGGACCTCGTGGCGGAGTTGTTGGACCATTCGGCGAGGACGTACTTTATGTTACTGCTCCGCGTCTTCAGGCGCCTCTCGGAGACTATTCTTTTCATTCAAATATGCGTTGTGTCCTGCCAATCTCCAATTGAACGCCTATCAATGTGCCGTCGGTCACGTCGCTTGGCGGTAGCTTCGAGTAGGACCGGGCTGGTCGGTGGTTCCCGAGAGAGAGAGCGAGCCGAGGACGATCGCTGATCGCGGAGCCTCAAGCTCGACTTGCGCGCTACTTATTTATTTCGGCCGCTGACCCAATTAGTTAAGTCGAACGGTCGGTAAATCGAAGCCACAATATAAAGCTTCGATCACGTTACATGTTCTAATAATACATTTCAGATGTATTTATAGATGTTAAATTTTAGATATAATTCTAATATTCTGAATATCAATGTATTGAAGAGAAAAGTGTTGTTCCTTAAATATCTCAAAAATTTAATAAAAAAATATTTGGCAAGAAAGAAGTAATAGGAAACACATTTTTGAAAGAAGAGGTAACGCGATTAAAAAAAAATACATATGTACATAATTTACATATGTTTATATAAAACCGTATAGTTTATTTTTTAGGCACGACCGCTACACGGGAGAGTCTTATATTTTCATCATCGCAAAATGTGTGATGCATCAAAATATACTAGATAATAGTTTGTAAGAGAAATTTATAGTGTATTAGAATTCAGTTAAGGCCCTCCCTAAAATGTATGTATGGATGTATGTATGTATGTAATCATGTATCAAAGATAACTCAGTCAATTTTTTACCGATTTAGCTGAGATTCACAGGGTAACTTCGTCATAATGTAATTAGATAATGGTCCTATTTTCAGATATATAGCACTGAAACACTTTAAGTTATGGCATTATTTTTAATTCCTTAGAAACGGTTTTGTAGCATTATCTTGAAATGTATTAATTCTACATAAAAACTTTATACGGACGAAATGTTCGTCTCAAAATAACAAAACTTTTTCCTATTGTACACTTAACGCTCAAAACAATATTTTCGAAGATAAACATAGAAAAACGGTCAAAATAACGAAAAAAGCACAAAAAAACACGTTTTTTCGCAATAAAACAAAATGTATTGTTTTTACTGAAAAACTTTTAATGAACGAAATGTTCGTCCCAAAACAACAAAACTTTTTCCTATTGTACATTTAACGCTCAAAACAATATTTTCGAAGATAAACATAGAAAAACGGTCAAAATAATGAAAAAAGCACAAAAAAAACACGTTTATTCGCAATAAAACAAAATGTATTGTTTTTACTGAAAAACTTTTAATGAACGAAATGTTCGTCTCAAAATAACAAAACTTTTTTCTATTGTACACTTAACGCTCAAAACAATATTTCCGAAAATAAACATAGAAAAACGGTCAAAATAATGAAAAAAGCACACAAAAACACGTTTTTTTGCAATAAAACGAAATGTATTGTTTTTACTAAAAAACTTTTAATGAACGAAATGTTCGTCTCAAAATAACAAAACTTTTTCCTATTCTACACTTAACGCTCAAAACAATATTTTCGAAGATAAACATAAAAAAACGGATCACAATAATGAAAAAAGCACTAAAAAACACGTTTTTTTCGCAATAAAACGAAATATATTGTTTTTACTGAAAAACTTTTAATGAACGAAATGTTCGTCTTAAAATAACAAAACTTTTTCCTATTGTACACTTAACGCTCAAAACAATATTTTCGAAGATAAACATAGAAAAACGGTTAGTGTAATCAAAAAAATATGAAAAAACGTTAAAAATTTGACTTCTATTGTATAATTATTGTTGATATAACATCATTTTCTTCTATCAGTATTTGTTATATGTAAGTCTTTAATATCTTTCTCCGGTTCATCATTTTCGTCATCAGATAAATTGCTACCATCTTGTAAATCAGGTCCAACTATTTCAGAAATATAGTCAAGTGACGCCTTAACCGCCAATTTTTCAGTCTTTCTTGAAATGTCAAATTTTGTACACCATTATAAAATTAATTATATTTATGTAAAAAATGAAAAATAAAATATTGAAATTATGATTATTGTTACTAAAAATTATTCCTATCTAATATTTTTTTTTTTTTGTTTTTTTTTTTGAAATTCAGGTACCCAACTGGTATGACTTCGTCATTGAAATGCACTACACTTTCATGCTCATCTTTAAAATAAGTTAATTATTTTACAATTATTTTTCAAAAAGTAAAAAATTATTTTCTTTTATGCTATAATAAAAACTTACATTACAATACTTTTGATGTACAAAGGACAATTTAAACAAATGTTTTATACTCTCCATCTCCTTCTCCAAAAATGTTTAAGCCATACTTTTCTTTCTAAAAAAATAATATATGTATGTATAAAATAATATACCTGTTAATAGACAATTAGATTGTAATCTATCTTAAGATTTGTTAATAATATATTTTAATATAACAATTTCAAAGTATAAATTTTATTTGTACCGTAAATTACAATTTCTATCTAAAAATTCTGAATAGATATCTTATGTAAATAAATGCACGTACCACTTTTATAATTTTTCACTGTTTCCACTTGAAAATCTTTATAAAGTTGTGGTCTGCATTTGTGTTCTATACCGTAATTATAAAATCAAAACAGACACTTAAACCCATTACAATATCCTTCACATACATCTTCATAAGCTATTGTCCTAAACTCTTCGTACATAGTGCAATTGAAATTCTCCTTTAAGAAAAATAACCAAAATTGGAAGAGTGTGTTCACCTCATAACTTCTCTATACCAAGTTGTTTACGCTCTGAAATAAAAAGAGGATTCCATGAATTCTAAAGTGAATGACTTTATCTAAATTTTATAAATAATAAATATAACAACATGATTAATATCAACATGATTTCTTTAGCTAAGAAAAGAAAACATTATAATAATCATCATCACATCAAGAATTTATAACTTATAGTTACAAAAAGTAAATTCAAGGTTTTTTAATATCTTACCTATTAAACAACGTAAATGATATTTATGATACACTTGTTGAGTGAAACCGTTTACTTTTAAAAACGAATGACTAGGATGTTGGAACGTTGGCAATGATTGCGGAGCACCACCGTAACTATACTGCCTAAGAAACCTTCGTTTGAACTTGTATCAGCACTGCTTCTGTAAATATAAAATAAAAAGAAAATCCTATTATTCTTGTATTAGAAAATAAAGCTAAATATTCAAAAACGTAAAAAATATCACATTAAGTAATAAAAGTTGTTAGAAGATAACACATTAAAAATCAGTTAATGGATTGAAAATCTTAATGATGTTCGCAAAACACTTTAATTAATATTGCATAATTACATAATTTAACAATTGTTATATATGTTAAATAAAAATTATACTGTGCTTAAATTATAAATTTTATAAGCTTATTTCAAAATTAATATCTAAGTAATTTATATATTTACCCTGAATATGTTCTCGGTCTTAATAATTATAAGTGCCGTTCTTTTAAATTATTGTATTTATTATTACTTAGTAAGAACTTTAATAGTAAAATAATAAATACAACATTAAATGCAAATTTAATGTACTTTATAATAAATTAAAAAATGTAATAATAAAATGTTACAAACCATTAATGTATACCAGATCAACCTTGAGAAAGATTAAACATCGCCAAGACTATCCCAATACAAAACAAGAGGCTCGTGGTTATTGTTGAATTGAACCATTATTCTTCCACACTCACTACCATTGTTACTCTTGAATTAAAATTCACTAGTAGGTGAATTACTCCTATAATTCATAATTATCTTATTTAAATTATCTTTAAATTTAATTCTAAGGTATTCTATACAATTTAAAATATAAATAAAATGTAAAAAAATAAATATTACTAAATTATTGACAACTTACGGCAACTTAATATTTTCAAAAATAAATAAAATATAAATATTATACAATAAATAAATTAACTAGATAATAAATAAAAATTATTTACCATCCAAAAATAGTTATTATTCTATTATTTTCAAACACTGCCAACATTGGACAAATACTGGACATGAGCTTCTGCTATTTTGTAATGCTCACTTAACTTTATATTAGAATAACTAATATCATACAGTAAAACTTCATGAAAATACATAATGTATATACATAATTTTATTTAAAAATTAATATCTAAGTAATTTATATATTTACCCTGAATATGTTCTCGGTCTTAATAATTATAAGTGCCGTTCTTTTAAATTATTGTATTTATTATTACTTAGTAAGAACTTTAATAGTAAAATAATAAATACAACATTAAATGCAAATTTAATGTACTTTATAATAAATTAAAAAATGTAATAATAAAATGTTACAAACCATTAATGTATACCAGATCAACCTTGAGAAAGATTAAACATCGCCAAGACTATCCCAATACAAAACAAGAGGCTCGTGGTTATTGTTGAATTGAACCATTATACTTCCACACTCACTACAATTGTTACTCTTGAATTAAAATTCACTAGTAGGTGAATTATCCTATAATTCATAATTATCTTATTTAAATTATCTTTAAATTTAATTCTAATGTATTCTATACAATTTAAAATATAAATAAAATGTAAAAAAATAAATATTACTTAATTATTGACAACTTACGGCAACTTAATATTTTCAAAAATAAAATAAAATATAAATATATACAATAAATAAATTAACTAGATAATAAATAAAAATTATTTACCATCCAAAAATAGTTATTATTCTATTATTTTCAAAACACTGCCAACATGGACAATACTGGACATGAGCTTCTGCTATTTTGTACATGCTCACTTAACTTTATATTAAATAACTAATATCATACATTAAAACTACATGAAATCATATAAAAACTATGTGTCATAATGTATATACATATTTAATATACCATAAAATAATACTAACTAGTAACAATCCCTTATTATTGTATTTATTATTACTTAGTAAGAACTTTAATAGTAAAATAATAAATACAACATTAAATGCAAATTAATGTACTTTATAATAAATTAAAAAATGTAATAATAAAATGTTACAAACCATTAATGTATACCAGATCAACCTTGAGAAAGATTAAACATCGCCAAACTATCCCAATACAAAACAAGAGGCTCGTGGTTATTGTTGAATTGAACCATTATACTTCCACACTCACTACATTGTTACTCTTGAATTAAAATTCACTAGTAGGTGAATTATCCTATAATTCATAATTATCTTATTTAAATTATCTTTAAATTTAATTCTAATGTATTCTATACAATTTAAAATATAAATAAAATGTAAAAAAATAAATATTACTTAATTATTGACAACTTACGGCAACTTAATATTTTCAAAAATAAATAAAATATAAATATTATACAATAAATAAATTAACTAGATAATAAATAAAAATTATTTACCATCCAAAAATAGTTATTATTCTATTATTTTCAAACACTGCCAACATTGGACAAATACTGGACATGAGCTTCTGCTATTTTGTAATGCTCACTTAACTTTATATTAGAATAACTATATCATACAGTAAAACTACATGAAAATCATATAAAACTATGTGTACATAATGTATATACATAATTTTATATACACAATAAAATAAATAAACTAACTAGTAACAATCCCTTATATTTATTGTCCGTTTAAATAGTGCCATCAGCGCCATCATACACACATAAGAATAATGTATATCGCATTTTATGTAACCCGCGTCCCGTATCCAAATTTGAATTTCAAATTTTTTAAATTTTTTACAAAAATATTTATTTATAACAATTCTCTTTTTTATTTATTTTTTAATACAAAAAATCGAATAAAAAAAGGAATTATAATAAAAAATTTTATTTATTAAAAAAAATTAATATTTTTATAACAAAATTTGATATAAAAAAATTAAAAACAGTAAAAAATATTTACCACACACAAAAATAAAATTTTGAAAATAATCGAAACGTCAAACTCTGTAAAGCATGTTTTCAATACGTCCAAATTATTCTAAAATTTTAAATTAAAATTTAATTAAATTTTTTAAATAAAATTGAACAAAAAACTTTGTTCTTAAACTTGAAAAATTTGGACTTGAACGTTAAATAAACATAACGAATTTATTGTGTCCGCGAATTATAAGAATATATTGATTTTATATTACTTAAATATATTTGTCTCTTCAAATATTATAATTACTTTCTTCTTAATTTATTTAATTAATAAAAAAAAGAAATGATTAACGTTTACATGTTATTAATAACATTGTAATTTAAAATAGAAGTTAATAATTCACTCTTCATGTACATATTTCAATTTATGACTTTGTTCACTGAGTTTTTCACTTGACAAATTCATCAATTTAAACATAAAGATATAAGTACCATACACTACTCTAAATATACTACCAAAGAAGGCACCCGATAACACATCTTTGGGACATAAATTAAATTTATATAATGCTCCAGTAACCATTCCACCAGCTGCATAATAAAAAAAACAAAGCTTCATACAAATGAATTTCTTAAAAAATTAACAAATTTAAACAATATACATGAATGCTGCTCTATATCGAATAAATAAATTAATTATATTGTTTCATATAGACTAATTTAAATTACACAATATTTTATCACATTTACTTACCTTTACTGTCCAAAATATACGTCCCATTAATATTGTTTTACCAAATATTCTTTAGAAGGAACATTAATGTAAAAAAAATAAATATTACTTAATTATTGACAACTTACGGCAACTTAATATAAAAATAAATAAAATATAAATATTATACAATAAATAAATTAACTAGATAATAAATAAAAATTATTTACCATCCAAAAATAGTTATTATTCTATTATTTTCAAACACTGCCAACATTGGACAAATACTGGACATGAGCTTCTGCTATTTTGTAATGCTCACTTAACTTTATATTAGAATAACTAATATCATACAGTAAAACTACATGAAAATCATATAAAAACTATGTGTACATAATGTATATACATAATTTTATATACACAATAAAATAAATAAACTAACTAGTAACAATCCCTTATATTTATTGTCCGTTTAAATAGTGCCATCAGCGCCATCATACACACATAAGAATAATGTATATCGCATTTTATGTAACCCGCGTCCCGTATCCAAATTTGAATTTCAAATTTTTTAAATTTTTTTACAAAAATATTTATTTATAACAATTCTCTTTTTTTATTATTTTTTAATACAAAAAATCGAATAAAAAAGGAATTATAATAAAAATTTTATTTATTAAAAAAAATTAATATTTTTATAACAAAATTTGATATAAAAAAATTAAAAACAGTAAAAAATATTTACCACACACAAAAATAAAATTTTGAAAATAATCGAAACGTCAAACTCTGTAAAGCATGTTTTCAATACGTCCAAATTATTCTAAAATTTTAAATTAAAATTTAATTAAATTTTTTAAATAAAATTGAACAAAAAACTTTGTTCTTAAACTTGAAAAATTTGGACTTGAACGTTAAATAAACATAACGAATTTATTGTGTCCGCGAATTATAAGAATATATTGATTTTATATTACTTAAATATATTTGTCTCTTCAAATATTATAATTACTTTCTTCTTAATTTATTTAATTAATAAAAAAAGAAATGATTAACGTTTACATGTTATTAATAACATTGTAATTTAAAATAGAAGTTAATAATTCACTCTTCATGTACATATTTCAATTTATGACTTTGTTCACTGAGTTTTTCACTTGACAAATTCATCAATTTAAACATAAAGATATAAGTACCATACACTACTCTAAATATACTACCAAAGAAGGCACCCGATAACACATCTTTGGGACATAAATTAAATTTATATAATGCTCCAGTAACCATTCCACCAGCTGCATAATAAAAAAACAAAGCTTCATACAAATGAATTTCTTAAAAAATTAACAAATTTAAACAATATACATGAATGCTGCTCTATATCGAATAAATAAATTAATTATATTGTTTCATATAGACTAATTTAAATTACACAATATTTTATCACATTTACTTACCTTTACTGTCCAAAATATACGTCCCATTAATATTGTTTTACCAAATATTCTTTAGAAGGAACATTAATGTAAAAAAAATAAACTATACGGTTTTATATAAACATATGTAAATTATGTACATATGTATTTTTTTTAATCACGTTACCTCTTCTTTCAAAAATGTGTTTCCTATTACTTCTTTCTTGCCAAATATTTTTTTTTTTAATTTTTGAGATATTTAAGGAACAACACTTTTTTCTTCAATATATTGATATTCAGAATATTAGAATTATATCTAAAATTTAACATCTATAAATACATCTGAAATGTATTATTAGAACATATATATGTATATGATATTATTATTATTATTTTATATAATAATAAGCGAGCTATATTCGGTCGTGCCTTATAAATTTCTGTTCTCAGGCGCAGTCTGAGAACAGAAACTTGCGCGCGAAGCGCGCGGGGGGTTGGCGCGCGGCAGCGCGCAGGGGGGCTCGGCCCACCTAGTTTTACATTAATGTTCCTTCTAAAGAATATTTGGTAAAACAATATTAATGAGACGTATATTTTGGACAGTAAAGGTAAGTAAATGTGATAAAATATTGTGCAATTTAAATTAGTCTATATGAAACAATATAATTAATTTATTTATTCGATATACAGCAGCATTCATGTATATTGTTTAAATTTGTTAATTTTTTAAGAAATTCATTTGTATGAAGCTTTGCTTTTTTTTATTATGCAGCTGGTGGAATGGTTGCTGGAGCATTATATAAATTTAATTTAGGTCCCAAAGATGTGTTATCGGGTGCCTTTTTTGGTAGTATATTTAGAGTAGTGTATGCGGTACCTATATTTACTTTATGTTTAAATTGATGAATTTGTGAAGTGAAAAACTAAAACTCAGTGAACAAAGTCATAAATTGAAATATGTACATGAAGAGTGAATTAGTAACTTCTATTTTAAATTACAATGTTATTAATAACATGTAAACGTTAATCATTTCTTTTTTTTATTAATTAAATAAATTAAGAAGAAAGTAATTATAATATTTGAAAAGACAAATATATTTAAGTAATATAAAATCAATCTATTCTTAGAATTCGCGGACACAATAAATTCGTTATGTTTATTTAACGTTCAAGTCCAAATTTTTCAAGTTTAAGAACAAAGTTTTTTGTTCAATTTTATTTAAAAATTTTAATTAAATTTTAATTTAAAACTAGCAACAATTCCTCGGTCGCTAACGCTCCCTCGGTCGAAATTACACTAAATATATACTTATTTTTTTAATTTTTTTTTAATTTATAATTTTACAATTTAATTGAATAAAAATGTAAAATATAATATAATGTGTAATTAAGTAACCTAGCATTCAGTTACAATCAATTTTTTTTAGTCAATAAAATAAAAATAACAGTGTATTATATTTGCAACATTTTATATACTTATTTAATCTTAGTCAATTACACAAGAGTTTATAGATACTGAACATATTTCTACATAATACTGAAACAATTAAAAAAAATTAAAAATAATCGACATGATAAAACTTACACTGGAGTAAGGAATTTTAATTTTAATTTTTAATACGTAGTAACACATATATCATTACTTACAGTATTTCCACACTATTCCTGTAAGAAGCTACATCAATCTAGTAACAAATGTGTTATTTTTCTACCAGAATAATATTTTCAACAACAAAAATTACAATATAAAATTATTCTTTGACCATTATACACATATTTCATGCTTTTTCATGATGTTTCACGGAAAGGAGATGAAGAATTTAAAATTTCATACAAAATTACTAAACTCTTATTTATTACTAAATTCTTTCAAACAAATAATTATACGTAATAATTGAATTTATAAACATTTTTTTCAGATTAAAATTCTGGCTAAAAGATTTATTTTCACATTTTATTAATTTTGTTTTATAATCAAAAATCTTTTATAAAAAAGAATATTAGTAATTGCAACCAAAAAATATAAATGATATACAATTACAATAATAAAAATTGATTATTAATTATAAAAGTTATTTTGATATTACAATTGGTTATTACATTAAAAAGATGAAAGAAAAATAAAATTTTAAATTTTTTATCCACCTTCCTCACGCATTTTACATCTTAGAAATAAAATATGTATTACATAAATTATATATATATTATATTATATATGTTATCAAAATTTATTAGAGTAATAGTACTGTTTTTGTCCGTGTTCGTATCACTGTGACCACTTTTTATTACCGAAAACCCCTATAAAATATTTTTAGAATTCTTCTACTAAACCCCCCTCTTACCCCCTACCACTCAATCATTACATGGGGGATAAATAAAGACTGGTTGTCATAATCAATGTTGACCCTTCCTCCCACCTTCCTTCATCTTTAAAATAGGGGATAAAAAAGAGTGGTGGTCATATTGTTATTCACCTCTACCAAAACCCCTAAATTATTTTTGGAATTTTACTAATTTTATTCCGCCCCTCCCCCTCTTGCCCCTCCTCCATCTAGCAATAAATGGAGGATAAATGAAGAGTGATTATCATATCGCTATTCACCGTAACCAAAAACCTCATCTTAGTTTTCTTAGAATAAAAAAGAATGGTCGTCATATTCTAATTCATATATACCGATAACCTCTATAAAATATTTAAAAAATGTTCTAATTTTACCCCCCCCCCCCCCCACTCTCATGACTCCTCCTGCACCAATCATTAGAAGTGAGATAAATGATGTGTGGTTGTCGTATTCAGCGTTAACCCTTCCAGTCCACAGATACGTTTAATTCTTGTAACTTTTGGGATACCGGACACCGGAGAACGGATGAATAAATTTGATATATATATATAGATGATAAATCAAAAATAAAATTTTAATTTTTTTAACCACCTTTCTGACTCAATTTACATCTTTGTAATAGAGTATGATGAAAAATGTGTAAAAGCGTATATTTAACTGTGATAAAAAAACAGAACGAATCATCAAATAAAATATATATTACATTAAAATATATTATTTAAGTTATTAAAAACTGATAGTACTGCTTCAGTCTATGTTAGTATTACTGTGACTACTTTATTTTTACATTATTTATGTATGTAGTGACTATTATTTATTATTAATTACTTATAATATTACTTATAGGTATGTTCTTAATATAATAATTTAATTTGGTACAAAAATATACAAACATTGGGGTACTGGCAAAAGTGCTTACACACTTTTTTAATATTTTATCCCGTAATTAGTGGAGTTATCCCGGAATACCTCACGAATTCCCGAAATATCGAGGAAATACCGTAACTAGTGGAGTATCCCGAAATATCCAGGAAATCTCGTAAGTAGTGAAGTTATCCCGAAATAACTCAGAAACTCCCGAAGTATTCACTAAATCCCAAAATTAGTGAAGTTACCCCGACATATGCACTAAATCCCAAAATTAGTAAATTTATCCCGGCATACCTCAGTAATTAACGAAATATTAAGAAAATCTCCAAATTGGTGGAGTTATCCCGGAATACATAAAAAATTCCCGAAATACCACAGAAAATCCCGAAATACCATAGAAAATCTTGACATAACCAGAAAATCCCGAAATTAGAGAATTTATTCCGAAATACCACAGAAAATCCCGAAATATCCAGGAAATCCCGAAATTGGTGGATTAACCCGGAATGGCACAGAAAATCCCGAACATCCAGAAAATCCCGAAACAACCAGGAAATCCCGTAAGTGGTGCAGTTATCCCGGAATACGTTAGAAAATCCCGAAACATCCAGGAAATTCCGAAATTGGTGGATTTATTCCGGAATAACTCAGAAAATCCCGAAACATCCAGCAAATCCCGAAATTGGTGGATTTATCCCGGAATGCCACAGAATATCCCGAACATCCAGAAAATCCCGAAACAACCAGGAAATCCCGAAAGTGGTGCAGTTATCCCGGAATACGTTAGAAAATCCTGAAACATCCAGGAAATTCCGAAATTGGTGGATTTATTCCGGAATAACTCAGAAAATCCCGAAACATCCAGCAAATCCCGAAATTGGTGGATTTATTCCGGAATACCACAGGAAATTCCGAAACATCCAGGAAATTCCGAAATTGGTGGATTTATTCCGAAATACCTCAGAAAATCCCGAAACATCCAGAAAATCCCGAAATCGGTGGATTTATCCCGAAATGCCACATGAAATTCCAAAACATCCAGGAAATCCATAAATTGGTGGATTTATCCCGGAATACCACAGAATATCCCGAAACATCCAAGAAATCCCGAAAGTGGTGGAGTTATCCCGGAATACGTCAGAAAATCCTGAAACATCCAGAAAATCCCTCAATTAGTGATTGTATCACAAAATGTCACAGAAAATCCCGAAACATCCAGGAAATCCCGAAAGTGGTGGAGTTATTCCGGAATACCTCAGAAAATCCCGAAACGTACAGGAAATCCCGAAATTGGTGGATTAAACCCGGAATACCACAGGAAATTCCAAAACATCCAGGAAATTCCGAAATTGGTGGATTTATTCCGAAATACCTCAGAAAATCCCGAAACTTCCAGCAAATCCCGAAATTGGTGATTGTATCCCAAAATGTCACAGGAAATCCCGAAACATCCAGGAATGCCGAATTGGTGGATTTATTCCGGATACCTCAGAAAATCCCGAAACATCCAGGAAATCCCGAAATTGGTGGATTTATCCTGAATACCACAAGAAATTCCGAAACATCCAGAAAATCCCGAAACGTACAGGAAATCCCGAAATTGGTGATTTATCCCGGAATACCACAGAATATCCCGAAACATCCAGGAAATCCCGAAAGTGGTGGAGTTATCCCAAAATGTCACAGAAAATCCCGAAACATCCAGGAAATTCCGAAATTGGTGGATTTATTCCGGAATACCTCAGAAAATCCCGAACATCCTGGAAATCCCGAAATCGGTGGATTTATCCCGGAATACCACAGAATATCCCGAAACATCCAGGAAATCCCGAAAGTGGTGGAGTTATCCCGGAATACGTCAAAAAATCCCGAAACATCCAGGAAATCCCGAAATCGGTGGATTTATCCCGAAATGCCACAGGAAATTCCAAAACATCCAGGAAATCCATAATTTGGTGGATTTATCCGGAATACCACAGAATATCCCGAAACATCTAGGTAATCCCGAAAGTGGTTGAGTTACCCGGAATACGTCAGAATATCCTGAAACATCCAGAATATCCCTCAATTGGTGAAATTATCCCAAAATGTCACAGAAAATCACGAAACATCCAGGAAATTCCGAAATTGGTGGAGTTATCCCGGAATACGTCAAAAAATCCCGAAACATCCAGTAAATCCCGAAATTGGTGGATTTATCCCGGAATACCACAGGAAATTCCGAAACATCCAGGAAATCCAGAATTTGGTGGAGTTAACCGGAATACGTCAGAAAATCCGGAAACATCCAGAAAATCCCTCAATTAGTGATTGTATCCCAAAATGTCACAGAAAATCCCGATACATCCAGGAAATTCCGAAATTGGTGGAGTTATCCCGGAATACGTTAGAAAATCCCGAAACTTCCAGCGAATCCCGAAATTGGTCGATTGATCCCGGAATACCACAGAATATTCCGAAACATCCAGGAAATCCCGAAAGTGGTGGGGTTATCCTGGAATACGTCAAAAAATCCCGAAACATCCAGGAAATCCCGAAATCGGTGGATTTATCCCGAAATGCCACAGGAAATTCCAAAACATCCAGGAAATCCATAATTTGGTGGATTTATTCCGGAATACCACAGAATATCCCGAAACATCTAGGTAATCCCGAAAGTGGTTGAGTTACCCGGAATACGTCAGAATATCCTGAAACATCCAGAAAATCCCTCAATTAGTGAATTTATCCCAAAATGTCACAGAAAATCCCGAAACATCCAGGAAATTTCGAAATTGGTGGATTTATTCCGGAATACCTCAGAAAATCCCGAAATTGGTGGATTTATCCCGGAATACCACAGGAATTTCCGAAACATCCAGGAAATTCCGAAATTGGTGGATTTATTCCGAAATACCTCAGAAAATCCCGAAACTTCCAGCAAATCCCGAAATTGGTGGATTTATCCCAGAATACCACAGAATATCCCGAAACATCCAGGAAATCCCGAAAGTGGTGGAGTTATCCCGGAATACGTCAGAATATCCTGAAACATCCAGAAAATCCCTCAAATAGTGAATTTATCCCAAAATGTCACAGAGAATCCCGAAACATCCAGGAAATCCCGAAATCGGTGGATTTATCCCGAAATGCCACAGGAAATTCCAAAATATTCCAGGAAATCCATAATTTGGTGGATTTATTCCAGAATACCACAAAATATCTGAAACATCTAGGTAATCCCGAAAGTGGTGGAGTTACTCGGAATACGTCAGAATATCCTGAAACATCCAGAAAATCCCTCAATTAGTGAATTTATCCCAAAATGTCACAGAAAATCCCGAAACATCCAGGAAATTTCGAAATTGGTGCATTTATTCCGGAATACCTCAGAAAATCCCGAAATTGGTGGATTTATCCCGGAATACCACAGGAATTCCGAAACATCCAGGAAATTCCGAAATTGGTGGATTTATTCCGAAATACCTCAGAAAATCCCGAAACTTCCAGCAAATCCCGAAATTGGTGGATTTATCCCAGAATACCACAGAATATCCCGAAACATCCAGGAAATCCCGAAAGTGGTGGAGTTATCCCGGAATACGTCAGAATATCCTGAAACATCCAGAAAATCCCTCAAATAGTGAATTTATCCCAAAATGTCACAGAGAATCCCGAAACATCCAGGAAATTCCGAAATTGGTGGATTTATTCCGAAATACCTCTGAAAATCCCGAAACATCCAGGAAATCCCGAAATTGGTGGATTTATCCTGGAATACCACAGGAAATTCCGTAACATCCAGGAAATCCAGAATTTGGCGGATTTATCCCGAAATACCACAGAAAATTCCGAAACATCTAGGAAATCCCGAAATTGGTGGTGTTATCTCGGAATACCACAGAAAATCCCGAAACATCCAGAAAGTCCCGAAATTGTTGGAGTCATCCCAGAACACGTCAGAAAATCTCGAAACATCCAGGAAATCCCGAAATTGGAGGAGTTATCCCGAAATACCACAAAAAGCCCGAGACTTGCAGGAAATTCCGAAAATGGTGGAGATACTCCGGAATACTAAAGAAAATCCCGAAACATCCAGGAAAACCCTAAATTAGTGAAGAATTCTCGGCATATCTAAAAAATTACCGAATTATTTAGAAAATCCCGAAATTAGTGGAGTTATCCCGGAATACCTCAAAAATTCCCGAAATATCCAGGAAATCCAGAATTTGGTGGAGTTACCCGGAATACGTCAGAAAATCCCGAAACATCCAGAAAATCCCTCAATTAGTGAAATTATCCCAAAATGTCACAGAAAATCCCGAAACATCCAGGAAATTCCGAAATTGGTGGATTTATTCCGGAATACCTCAGAAAATCCCGAAACATCCAGGAAATCCCGAAATTGGTGGATTTATCCCGGAATACCACAGGAAATTCCGAAACATCCAGGAAATCCAGAATTTGGTGGATTTATCCCGAAATACCACAGAAAATTCCGAAACATCTAGGAAATCCCGAAATTGGTGATGTTATCTCGGAATACCACAGAAAATCCCGAAACATCCAGGAAGTCCCGAAATTGTTGGAGTTATCCCAGAACACGTCAGAAAATCTCGAAACATCCAGGAAATCCCGAAATTGGAGGAGTTATCCCGAAATACCACAAAAAGCCCGAGACTTGCAGGAAATCCCGAAAATGGTGGAGTTATTCCGGAATACTAAAGAAAATCCCGAAACATCCAGGAAAACCCTAAATTAGTGAAGAATTCTCGGCATATCTAAAAAATTACCGAATTATTTAGAAAATCCCGAAATTAGTGGAGTTATCCCGGAATACCTCAAAAATTCCCGAAATATCCAGGAAATCCAGAATTTGGTGGAGTTACCCGGAATACGTCAGAAAATCCCGAAACATCCAGAAAATCCCTCAATTAGTGAATTTATCCCAAAATGTCACAGAAAATCCCGAAACATCCAGGAAATTCCGAAATTGGTGGATTTATTCCGGAATACCTCAGAAAATCCCGAAACATCCAGGAAATCCCGAAATTGGTGGATTTATCCCGGAATACCACAGGAAATTCCGAAACATCCAGGAAATCCAGAATTTGGTGGATTTATCCCGAAATACCACAGAAAATTCCGAAACATCTAGGAAATCCCGAAATTGGTGATGTTATCTCGGAATACCACAGAAAATCCCGAAACATCCAGGAAGTCCCGAAATTGTTGGAGTTATCCCAGAACACGTCAGAAAATCTCGAAACATCCAGGAAATCCCGAAATTGGAGGAGTTATCCCGAAATACCACAAAAAGCCCGAGACTTGCAGGAAATCCCGAAAATGGTGGAGTTATTCCGGAATACTAAAGAAAATCTCGAAACATCCAGGAAAACCCTAAATTAGTGAAGATTTCCCGGCATATCTAAAAAATTACCGAATTATTTAGAAAATCCCGAAATTAGTGGAGTTATCCCGGAATACCTCAAAAATTCCCGAAATATCCAAGAAATCCCGTATTTAGTGGAGTTATCCCGAAATAATTCAGAAATTCCCGAAATATCAGTGTTAACCCTTCCACTCCACACATACTCTTCATTCTTACAACAGGAGACCAGACACCGCCGCGGGACACCGGACACCACCGCCGGACACCGGAAAACGGATGAATTTTAATATAATATAGATTTTGGTTATAACAAATTATTTTATATTATATTTCTTATAAGAAATATTAAATTAAAATCCTTATAAATTAATGAAATAAGTTTACAACATGTAATATATTAAATGTATATTCGATCCTTGATTTAAAAATAATGAATGTCACTCAGTATGTCACTCTCCTTTGCATAAAACAATAATATTTTACTTACAAATTTCTATTGCAAAATATAACCATAATCTACATGATCCTATATATATGCTAATTAATTAATTCGTGTTTTATTGGATTTAAAATGTATAATGGTTAACAAAAAATTTAATAGCAAAAAAATACTCACTCGCTTACGCTCGCTATTTTTTTATTTTTTGCTATTATTTGATTAGTGGTGTATTAAATAATATGAACCGTATTTCTGTCTATTAAAACGTAGTTCAGTATATAGATGAAAAACAAATGGTAATATTGTTAGAGTACCAATTTAATATAATAAAATATATATTGTAGGATTCTGTACGAAGTATTACATTAAATAAATAAATATACAGTAAATGTATGAGGCTCAATATGTTGACTCCCAGAAATATTAAGTCCCAAAAATTTTAACGGCAAAATCTAAGACTAAAATTTTTTAAATTTTTAAAATTTTTAAGACCCGAAACATTGAGTCCCAAAAATATTAAGTCCCAAAAGTTTTAACGACAAAATCTAAGACTAAAATTTTTATGCCCTAAAATGTTGAGTCCCAAAAATATTAAGTCCCAAAAGTTTCAACAGAAAAATCAAAGACTAAAATTTTTAAGACCCAAAATATTGAGTCCCAAAAATATTAAGTCCCAAAAGTTTTAATGGCAAAATCTAAGACTAAAATTTTTAAGCCCCAAATGTTGAGTTCCAAAAGTTTTAACGGCAAAATCTAAGACTAAAATTTTTAAGGCCCAAAATGTTGAGTCTCTAAAATATTAAGTCCCAAAAATTATAAGGCTAATATATATAATACTAACGGTCCCAAAACGTCGTAAAAGTAATCCTTGGGGATCAAGGGAACACTTGCCCGGACAGACGGACGGACGGACGGACGCCCGGACGTAGATTTGTACTTTAATATAATGTTAGATTTTAGATTAATTTGGACGTATTGAAAACATGCTTTACAGAGTATGACGTTTCGATTATTTTCAAAATTTTATTTTTGTGTGTGGTAAATATTTTTTACTGTTTTTTATTTTTTTATATCAAATTTTGTTATAAAAATATTAGTTTTTTTTTAATAAATGAAATTTTTTATTATAATTCTTTTTTTTATTCGATTTTTTGTATTAAAAAATAAATAAAAAAAGAGAATTGTTATAAATAAATATTTTTGTAAAAAAATAAAAAAAATTTGAAATTCAAATTTGGATACGCGACGCGGGTTACATAAAATGCGATATACATTATTCTTATGTGTGTATGATGGCGCTAATGGCACTATTTAAACGGACAATAAATATAACGGATAGTTAGTTTATTTATTTTATTGTGTATATAAAATTATGTATATACATTATGTATATATATATATTACGTATACACATAGTTTTTATATGATTTTCATGTAGTTTTACTGTATGATATTAGTTATTCTAATATAAAGTTAAGTGAGCATTACAAAATAGCAGAAGCTCTTGTCCAGTATTTGTCCAATGTTGGCAGTGTTTGAAAATAATAGAATAATAACTATTTTTGGATGGTAAATAATTTTTATTTATTATTTAGTTAATTTATTTATTGTATAAGATTTATATTTTATTTATTTTTGAAAATATTAAGTTGCCGTAAGTTGTCAATAACTAAGTAATATTTAAAGTAATATTTATTTTTTTACATTTTATTTATGTTTTAAATTGTAGAATACTTTATAATTAAATTTAAAGATAATTTATATAAGATAATTATGAATTATAGGAGTAATTCACCTACTAGTCAGTTTTAATGCAAGAGTAAGAATGGTAGTGAGTCGAACAATAATGGTTCAATTCAACAATAACCACGAGCCTCTTGTTTTGTATTGGGATAGTTTTGGCGATGTTTAATAATCTTTCTCAAGGTTGATCTGGTATACATTAACGGTTTGTGACATTTTTATTACATTATTATTACATTTTTTAATTTATTTTAAATTACATTAAGTTTGCATTTAATGTTGTATTTATTATTTTACTATTAAAGTTCTTATTATGTAATAATAAATACAATAATTTAAAAGAACGGCACTTATAATTATTAAGATCGAGAACATATTCAGGGTAAATATATAAATACTTAGATATTAATTTTGAAATAAGCTTATAAAATTTATAATTTAAGCACAGTATAATTTTTATTTAACATATATAACAATTGTTAAATTATGTAATTATGCAATATTAATTAAAGTGTTTTGCGAACATCATTAAGATTTTCAATCCATTAACTGATGTTTAATGTGTTATCTTCTAACAAATTTTATTACTTAATGTGATATTTTTTATGTTTTCGAATATTTAGCTTTATTTTCTAATACAAGAATAATAGGATTTTCTTTTTATTTTATATTTACAGAAGTAGTGCTGATACAAGTTCAAACGAAGGTTTCTTAGGCAGTATAGTTACGGTGGTGCTCCGCAATCATTGCCAACGTTCCAACATCCTAGTCATTCGTTTTTAAAAGTAAACGGTTTCACTCAACAAGTGTATCATAAATATTATTCACGTTGTTTAATAGGTAAGATATTAAAAAACCTTGAATTTACTTTTTGTAACTATAAGTTATAAATTCTTGATGTGATGATGATTATTATAATGTTTTCTTTTCTTAGCTAAAGAAATCATGTTGATATTAATCATGTTGTTATATTTATTATTTATAAAATTTAGATAAAGTCATTCACTTTAGAATTCATGGAATCTCTTTTTATTTCAGAGCGTAAACAACTTGGTATAGAGAATTAGTTATGAGGTGAACACACTCTTCCAATTTTGGTCATTTTTCTTAAAGGAGCATTTCAATTGCACTATGTACGAAGAGTTTAGGACAATAGCTTATAAAGATGTATGTGAAGGATATTGTAATGGGTTTAAGTGTCTGTTTTGATTTTATAATTACGGTATAGAACACAAATGCAGACCACAACTTTATAAAGATTTTCAAGTGGAAACAGTGAAAAATTATAAAAGTGGTACGTGCATTTATTTACATAAGATATCTATTCAGAATTTTTAGATAGAAATTGTATTTTACGGTACAAATAAAATTTATACTTTGAAATTGTTATATTAAAATATATTATTAACAAATCTTAAGATAGATTACAATGTAATTGTCTATTAACAGGTATATTATTTTATATATACATATATTATTTTTTTAGAAAGAAAAGTATGGCTTAAACATTTTTGGAGAAGGAGAAGGAGAGTATAAAACATTTGTTTAAATTGTCCTTTGTACATCAAAAGTATTGTAATGTAAGTTTTTATTATAGTATAAAAGAAAATAATTTTTTACTTTTTGAAAAATAATTGTAAAATAATTAATTTATTTTAAAGATGAGCATGAAAGTGTAGTGCATTTCAATGACGAAGTCATACCAGTTGGGTACCTGAATTTCAAAAAAATACGCCTTCAAAACAAAAATATTAGATAGGAATCATTTTTAGTAACAATAATAATAATTTCAATATTTTATTTTTCATTTTCTTACATAAATATAATTAATTTTAGAATGGTGTACAAAATTTGACACTTCAAGAAAGACTGAAAAATTGGCGGTTAAGGCGTCACTTGACTATATTTCTGAAATAGTTGGACCTGATTTACAAGATGGTAGCAATTTATCTGATGACGAAAATGATGAACCGGAGAAAGATATTAAAGACTTACATATAACAAATACTGATAGAAGAAAATGATGTTATATCAACAATAATTATACAATAGAAGTCAAATTTTTAACGTTTTTTCATATTTTTTTGATTACTTTAACCGTTTTTCTATGTTTATCTTCGAAAATATTGTTTTGAGCGTTAAGTGTACAATAGGAAAAAGTTTTGCTATTTTGGGACGAACATTTCGTTCATTAAAAGTTTTTCAGTAAAAACAATACATTTCGTTTTATTGCGAAAAAACGTGATTTTTGTGCTTTTTTCATTATTGTGACCGTTTTTTTATGTTTATCTTCGAAAATATTGTTTTGAGCGTTAAGTGTAGAATAGGAAAAAGTTTTGTTATTTTGAGACGAACATTTCGTTCATTAAAAGTTTTTCTGTAAAAACAATACATTTTGTTTTATTGCGAAAAAACGTGTTTTTTTGTGCTTTTTTCGTTATTTTGACCGTTTTTCTATGTTTATCTTCGAAAATATTGTTTTGAGCGTTAAGTGTACAATAGGAAAAAGTTTTGTTATTTTGAGACGAACATTTCGTCCGTATAAAGTTTTTATGTAGAATTAATACATTTCAAGATAATGCTACAAAACCGTTTCTAAGGAATTAAAAATAATGCCATAACTTAAAGTGTTTCAGTGCTATATATCTGAAAATAGGACCATTATCTAACTACATTATGACGAAGTTACCCTGTGAATCTCAGCTAAATCGGTAAAAAATTGACTGAGTTATCTTTGATACATGATTACATACATACATACATCCATACATACATTTTAGGGAGGGCCTTAACTGAATTCTAATACATATAAATTTCTCTTACAAACTATTATATAGTATATTTTGATGCATCACACATTTTGCGATGATGAAAATATAAGACTCTCCCGTGTAGCGGTCGTGCCTAATAAAAAGAGATTTTAAGTTCAATTGTAAAATACGATATAATCCGGTAAAAATATGTTGGATAGCAAATGACAATATCATACAATAAAATGTACTCTACAAGTTAAAAAATGTATTGCTGGTATTATTTCGCGCTTCCGAATAAAAGGGTCGTATCTCAGCGGCCGGTTCGAAAAGGACGTATCTCAGCATCCGGTTAGAAAAGGTGGTATCTCAGCGGCCGGTTTGAAAAGGTCGTACCTCAGCGGTATGACTTTATTGTAATATGAAAACCATATGACTTTTTTTGTAAAATTTTCTGAATTGTTCATAAAAAATACTTTTAAAATCATAAATGTATGCTGTCACATTCTTGTAAGCCGTTTAAACCTTAAATACTGAAGACCAGCAATTCTGCTCCGAAACTCTGGAAACCTAATGCTGTCTAAAAGATGTCTTTTTATAGTCAGAAACTGCCTATAAATTTCCAGAGTGGGTCTAAATCATTAAGATCACTTATGGTCAAAATATCTGGGAAAATTGCCCGAAATATTAATAGAAATGTATATTTGTTGCCTTATAACGATAAATTTTACAAAAAAAGTCATATTTATGTTTTTAATGAAAAATGCATCCCCTGGGAACTACAAATTCATGAAAATGGGCATAGAATGCAAAAAGTGCTAACATGTCAATTTTGGAATACGGATCATTTCGCCCAAAGAACAAATCGCCCAACGATTTCGCCCACCGTGTGCGGCGCCACATTCGTATAGCGGAAGATGACAAATTAATGTTAGGTCGGTAATACAGAATTGTTGATAAGTACTGTTAAATCATGAAGATGTCGCGTCTAAATTTTATTTATAACTTTTTAATTATTTCTTTACTTAATGTTATTAAATATCAAAATTAAATATTATTCCTTTTTTTTTGTATATATATAAAATAAAACACTCGCATATATAATAACTTGAACACGAAAATATACTATGTCAATTTTTTTTTATTGTCTAATACACAAATCATCTTTGTGTGTGTGTGTGTATGTGTGCGTGCGTTTAATATAATGTGAATATATGTAAATTTATTCAACTATTTACATCAGCGCTTGAACGTAATAAATTTAGCTATATATAGACAGTTAACGGTTGATCATGGAGAGCGATGAAAAAACGTCTGATCCAAGAAAGCTGAGAGGATATCACCACGATGGTTTTAACTATAATTGTAAAAATACGGGACAAAAACCAGTGAAAGGTCGTTTAAGGTAATACTCAATATAATATGATTAATTATATTGCATTTAAACTATGTTGTCCAAAAAATTGTTAACCTATAAACCAAAGGTTAGATTCAGTTATTACTGGAAATAAAGTAGATTTAATGGATATCGAATTACCATATATGCAATAAAGTTATAACGATCTACTAAAATATATGTATTTTGGTTGATTGCATTTAAATCTATAGTTTTTTACCTGGAGTAAAAATTCTAAAACAGAACAAAAACATTTCAAGTCTTAGAGATGACTAAATTACAACTTCCTACAAGTACTTACACATACATACATTATGTTTATGACGATAACAGACGCACAACATATTTTGCATAATTCAAAGTATATTATTTAATTTCTTAGGACTTATATGATCTATGTGATGCAACTGTCTAAGACAAGATTTATTTGTTTATATTTTATTTGTATATCGATTTTGTTTATATATTGTAATAAATATAAATAACTATATGATAGATATTTTTAACCATTATTTCCCAAAGTATCTTATGAAAAATTTTTTCATAACATAACTTAATATTGATTTGTTTATTTTTATTGGCCGTCATAGAAACAAAATTGTAGTTTTTTTTATTTAATAAATAGAATAAATTCTTTGTCACAGGTGAATAAACTACTGGATGAGTAAAATGAATTTCATTTTAAATATTAGTCATAGATTATTTTATTATTTATTGCGTACTAAATTACAGATATGGCTGCATTAAACCTGGCTGCCGAGCCAAGTTATACGTATATACGGAAATGAAAGAAAATAATGTACAATTACATGTGCCGCACTCATGTCTACTAAGTGAACATCAGACACTTGCGAAAAGGAGGATGCGACAGGAGTTAAAAGTAAATGCATCTAATCCTGGGTCAGGAACTGCAAAAATTATTTTTGATGATACCTCAAACCAGTAAGTTAAACATATAATTTAAGAAAACGAATCATTACAATCCTGCAAGAAAGATTTACAATTTAATGACTAATTACTCGACAACTTAAATAAAAACTAAATTTTTTTAATACAATTTTATTCTATTATTAATAATTTATTAGCTTTCAATATTGATATTGATGAAAAATGCTTACATTGAAATACTTTTTTATCATTTAATATTTAAAAGGTTATATCGCGTAAATTAAAATGTTTACCTATATGGAAAAGTATAAACAGAATGCGCGTTGCGCAGAAGATGTCCTAATCGACGAAACACCGCAAATAAATACATAAATATTAGCCTAAAACCTTACAGGATTTCAGTCATGAGTCTTAGCACGTAGTATAGAAAAATTAATATTTTTCTCCATGCTACCTACATTACAGAAGAAAATATCTTGAGTTAAATACATTGTGCCGATTCTTAAGCAGTGGTTTACTATGTCTAAACTTCGAAATGGCTAGTTGATTTTAGCTAAAGCATAGTCAATTTAGCAGTTTTACTGCATTATTTTCCACTAGAGAATTTATAAATAAATCGTTGCTAACTATTAATATTTAAGTATATGCTCAAAATAGAATTCTCATTAATTGATAGTTACAGATATTGATTTCCTATAAGTGACTCTAATTTTTAGTGTACTGGGCTATATGTGTTGAAAAAATGGGAGTCTAACATAATAATGTCTGTATACAGTATAAATTTTAGAATGTTTAATCTAACGATTCTTGAAAGAAAAAAATGGTCAAAAATGCGATTTTTCATAAAAACTGTTTTTTACTTCTTTTTAAGTAAGCTCTGTAAAGAGTAAAATACCGTTACTTACTCAATTATCGATCATAACCCGGTTCTTGATCATTTTTATATATAATTTAAAAACAAATTTGATTAAATTAAAAATCAGAAAAATATATACAATCTTTGAAAAAAAATAATAATCAACATTTTCTATATTAATCGTAAAGTAGTTATCAGTAATTGTTCTTAAGTGATCAAGAGTTGGATGTGTGATGGTACATAGCTTTATTATAATTTGCAAGAAACATGGTTTAAGGTAATTGGCATATCTAAATGGTTTACTTTTTGGTACAGAACTATTCGAAAATGAATTAATATGTTCCAGAACAAATGGAATTAAATATATAAAGTTGTCCATTGGAAGTAGAGTTTCGTCCGATGAGAGTTACGTAAATTAATTGCTTTTTCGGAATATATAATTGTATATCAAATTTAAAAGAATAAAATATAATTAGTAACGTAAACTAAAAGAAATGAAAGTTCTTTCGAGGAAAAAGCAAATAATTTTTCAAAGGTTGAATAAATTTGTTAGGATTAATTAAATTTTATATTTGAATAACATGTTACATATTGGACATACATTTTTTTAAAGAATCTGTGTGTTAATGTATTGGTAGTGTTTTTTTAAAAATTATAAATAAAGATTTTACTTTCAAAACTACAAACGAAGGTAAAGGTGCTTTTTGATAAATGTAATAAATTTAAAAAAAAATTAAATAATATACCCATTTTTTCAGATTTTACATCGATCATTTCAATTAAGATATTTGGGTTGAAAGTTAATGCTTTTTTTTATAAGAATTACGGACCAATTATTAATACTCAATTATTATTAAACCAATAATGTTTTCTTAAAAAAAATCAAAACATCAGGCCCTTTCTTATGTTTCAACTTATCCGTATGAATTTAGTTCAGATTTTCAATTCAATATTTTACATATAATTTTAGGGTAAAAGGTACAGATTCTTATAATTTGGGCCCGACATCCCGTTAAACTAACATATTATGCACTACATTTATTAGTAATAATTATATTCATTTTTTATAAGGAATTCTGACATTGCTACGAGTGCCGTATTTGAATCAATGAAGCAAACGATCTTGCGGGCTAAAAGGGCGAATAATAACGTAGATGTCAATTACAAATATGGATCCATCAAGGAATTCGGTGAACATATAAAGAAATTTCCATCTCTCCTAAAAATTAATTGTGGATCAAAAGAAATAACTCTCAGTTATGAATTATTAAATTCTTCGTCTGGTAGTGACCATTTACTTATATATAATCAAACTCTTATTGAAGAGTTCGATTGCAACAACGATATTTTCGTAGATGGCACATTCAAAATAAGACCAAAAATTAAAGGAGTCGCTCAAGTTGTTACTATCATGGCAAAAAAAATATTACACAGTGAGTTGTTACTTTATAAAATATTAACTATAAATTTATTTTTTAATCATAGAAACAAAATAATTTTTTTTTCAAAAATCGTGTACACATTTTTTCAAATAAATAGAACGTCTTTTCTCTTTTTTAATCTCATTTTTAACCGAATTCAAAAAATGAGAATATTCTAAATTCAACATAACTTCTTAGAAAATTATCAATCGATTGAGATGAAATTTTTTTTTGAGATAGATAACTATCCCTAGGTGCTCTCGTTAAAATTTCGTCAAATTAATTATTATAACTTCATTTAATATTTTACATTTAAAACAGATATTTATTCAGGAAATATGTGAAATTTAGCACATTTGCATTCATTTTTATTAAGAATTGACAATGAGATAAGCAGATTCTTCAAATTATTTATATGAGGTAGTGCCGTGTATGTGGGTACTGATGTCGAGGCGTACAAGTGGTTCATATAAATCAATATGGAAATTTGTTCAAGAAAAATTGCCATTTTTTCGTCCACTGCGTATGCACTGCGATTTTGAAAAAGCGCTAATTAAATCAGCGAATGAGAGCTTTAATGATATCGTCATTTGTAGCTGTTACTTTCATTATTGCCAGGTAAAACAAAACTAAATAAGACTAAAGTTTAATGCAAATTTCAAAATATTATATACAACATTTAAATTTATAGTGGAATTTGGCTATTCTTTCAACATTTCGTAAAAAAAATAAGTTAATTTAATTTTTTACACGAGCACTTTAAGCTTTTGATTCAATGAAAGAATATTCGAACTTATTATGAAGAGCATTCTATTATATACCGTTTTATTAGCTAGCTAATCTTTTGTAAATAATGCAACGATATTTATTAATTTTGTACATTGTTGCAATTAAAAATAGGTTAAAATGGCATTTCGTTTATCTTACGTAGATAATTCAGTATAATAATTACAAAAAGTAAACAAAACCCTCAGGAAGTTTAGTTTCCCATTTTAATTATTATTAAAAGAAGCAACACGTACAAAAAAAGTTTAAACATCTTTCATGCAAATCAAACATCTTTCGTTAAGAAACATGGAAAAAACAAAATTTTACAGCTTTCAAATTAAAATCTTTCTAATTTATTGAGTATTATACAAATTGTTTAATATCATTAACAAATGCGCAATGCGTGTATTTCACTAGTAATTTTAAAAATTTAAGAGGCAATCTATATTAAAAAATTCGAAAACATTCCTGTAATTTCATATTCATATGTAATAACCGGTAGTTGGAAGGAGATACGCCAATATATATACAGAATATAACAGCAAGAGAATAGCATATTATATGTCACATGTAAAAAAATGTAAATGTTACCACCTTTAATAGTTTTTGTTTATCTATCTATCGTCTGTCTTTCTATGTCTATATATACCTTAAGCTAAAATTAGTTGATGATTACAAGATTTTTTCACTCTCCAAAACACATTTTACTTCCATCATGTAAAAAAATACAAATATTCGTCGAGCAACGTGTCAAGTGTCCAATGAATAAAATTTTGTAATTTCGAGACAAACATTTTCCTATTTACACGTTTTTTTTTTACAAATTTTCCCTATTTCAATCATATTTGTCTATTTATTTCTAAAATTTTTCGAGATACTTATCAAGGTGCGCGGTAGCGCAACCAACGCAAGTATAATGCGCGCTAGCACCTATTAGACATCTAACTGCACCTGCGGTTTTTTTATTTTTGAATATTAATATATAATATGTTATTTACGTAACTTTTTATATCATATATTATTTCTTTTTTAATATTTTTTCAGTTTATTAAGTTTTCGATAAATTATTTAGTAATACTTTCAATAAAACTTCATGTAAATATCTGAGATGTCAAATTCTTTTACTCGGCTATGTATTTTTCGATATCTTTTTCGTCTCCTATATATATATGACTACTCGAAAAAGTTGAGACAGAGCTATAGGGGAAAACGAAAGAGTGAGTGAGACACGCGTGATCTAGTTATTTTTTCATTATTATCTTAAACGGTCATCTTTTATCTTACACGGTCGTCAATCATCTAATTTGCCGAGAAGCGTGCGCGTAACAGAACCTGTCTGTGACAATTATTGGTTATGTTTAATGTTGATAATTTTTATTCTTGGTTTTGGACTACAGTTTTCACAGGTATGAAAGCTTCACAGAAATGTTTATTAATTATTTGAATAAATTATTTTAGAGAAGTTAAAAATATAATTATTTGTTAATAAAATTATTTATTTAACATTTTAGATTTTGGAGCCCAGTCGTCAAACATATCAAGCAATATTGAAACAACAAATCACTTCTGCAAAAATGTTTAGGAAAATGCCTGAAATTTTACCAATACAGAAACACATTCATTTAATTACTAGTAGTATGGTACATTTAGTAGACAATAGTTAGATTTAAGAGGACCTAGTGTTGAAGAAACAGAAAAATTTTTATCTACCAAAAAAATCAGGAGAAAAATAATGATGTTTTGCTGTGTTGTAAAATATAACACCATAAATAATTGTTTATTTATACATAAAAACATTTTTCGTCCAGAAAATAAGTCATTTTAAACGTTTTTTAAAAAGTATGTATGTGTGTATGTAGGTATGTAGTCAAGTTAATAGAATAACTCAGCCAATTTTGAACCAATTTGGCTCAAATTTTTATGATATCTTCTACATAAATAGAGAAGTAAACGTTGCTATTTTGGACCAAATTGGTTGAATAGATATTAAACGGTAGCACTTTTTAACATGACGCTAAAACGTTTTTCTACGACATTATATATATATATATAAAATTAAATAATCTAAAATATAGATATAGAAAATGTTTAAAAATAAATTTTTATGTACAATTAAATACTGGCAAGTTAAACGCATTGAAGTGTCAAAATCGTGCAAAAAAACGTTTTTTCTACTTTATAAAGACAAATATTAATTGCACTGTAAAAGTTTAAATGTAAAAAATCTTTATCTTAATAAGATGAAATTTTTTTGTATACAACACTTTATGCTTAGATGAATAATTTCAAAGTTTAGTACAAAAAAACAGTTGGAGAAGCCAAAAATGTACAATAAAAGAAGCTTTTCAGATATTAACTAAATAAATATTGATTTCACGTAGAAATTTGAAATGCAAGAAATGTTCATCACATTAAATGAAAATTTTTTTCTATTAAACATTTCTTCCTCACATTAATATTTTTCCTTATAAATGAAAAAAATGATTAAAAAAGCGTAAAATGTACAAAAAAGACAGTTTTATACCTTATCTAAATAAATATCAAAAGGCGCGATAGCGCCTGACGCAAGTATAGGCGCGAGAGCCATTATATACACTCACTCACGCGTTTTTTTTTCACCACCCAAGGATATGCGTGGATGAATATGAACTCAGCTCACTTGACGCCAGCACCATTAATACACGCATATTCTTGGGTGGCGAATTTGTGAAAATAACACTAGTGACTGCCCTTAAGCACTTAGCAGACGGGTGGCGCAAGTATTATCCTAGTTTATAAGAATAAATAAAAGACACTTCCTTGATGGAAGTTTGAAATGTAGAAATAATTTTTTATGTTAGACAATAGATACGATTTCTGTTTATTTGAATACCAAATATCTTATTAAGATATATACTTTATAGAAAATAATGTAATTTTTATCGAATCAATTCTATAATAAAATTTAAATATAAGTATTTATTTTTATTTAATTTATTTACTATTCAAAAAACTAATCTCACGTCTTTTATTAGACAACATTTACTCACTTAGAAATGTTTACGAAATAAGTTTTAGTTGCAAATAAGATATCATGAATTTTTAACTCTAGATTCAAAAACCGTTAGCACACATAATTAAACAGATTGCAAATAAATACTATACATTTATCATATAAATTTTACTAAAATTTTACATATGAAGTTATTGTTGGAATAAAAATAGGAGAGGAAGGGCTTGGCTTTAATGATAAACTCACCGGTTTATATTATAAAAGAAATAAACTAATTTATTCTATATATATTTAATATGTTTGTACACTGGGGAAGGCCTTGGTACATCCGACCGTGTCGGGATCCGTGGCTCGAGTGCAGTAGCGGGAGAAACCGATCTCGCCGCGCCGCCGCTTGCGTCGCTTCCTCCGGGGTCCTCCCCACTCCTCGTTACTCAATTGGTAATGATAGAGAGAGAGAGAGAGAGAGAGAGAGAGAGACTATCACGTCTTATTTCCAACACTCCCTCCCGTGGTTGTCTTGATCTCTTCTAGCTGCAATTTCTAAGTTAAACTTCTAGCTTCTTATCCAGCTATATCCAGCTCCAACTTATCTGCTCCATCTAGCTTTTATTTTCTGTAACGAAACATCAATCTATTAATTTTCTAAATAACAATTTAGAATTTCTCTAACTAATTTAACATGCAAATCATGAGCCAGTGGCTTTGTGAATATATCCGCTATTTGTTCCTTTGAAGCTATCCATTTAATTTCAATTAGGTTCCTGTCAACGCATTCTCTAACATAGTGCTCTCTAACCTCTGACATATGTCTGAGTTTATTGCTACAACTAACTTTTGTGCTTTGTATGGCAGCCATATTATCACACCATAGAGTCACGGGCGCAAACGAGTTTTCTAACATTAAATAGATCGAGCATTGTAGAGATACTATCTCTTGGCACGCTTCACTCATGGCCACATACTCTGCTTGACATGTTGATAGGGAGACGTACGCTTGTTTGTGTGTTCTCCAGGATATAGTATCACCGAATAACTTTATCACATATCCACAGGTAGTTAGGCTACCTCTACAATCAGCGAAACTAGCATCCGAATAAGCTTATAAATCGTTTAGCTTCCCTTCGAACTTTAAACCTAAACTCTTAGTATATTTTAAATATCTACATAATCGTTTTACCATTTTCCATTCATCATCAGTCGGATTTATTTGATGTCGACTCAACACATTTACCGCGTATGAAATGTCTGGTCTAACTGTGTTAGCTAGGTATAATAAAGTTCCAACTATTTCCCTATATGACGAATTTCCCTTATTGATAGTTGACTCTAGACTAGCCTTTTCATGACTTTCTTCTCTATCTCTTCTAGCTTGATTCGCGACTTGATTAGTAACCATAGGAGTTCTTTGAGGGTGCATTTCACTGTAACCGAATCTTTGTAACATTTTCTCTATATAGTTTTCTAGCTTTAATATCGTTACTTTGTTCTTTCTATCTCGGACTATCTCAATACCTAAAAATGTTTTCGGTTCTCCTAAATCTGTCATTTCAAATTCTAACTGAAGTTTTGTTTTAATTTCTTCTAGCTTCATCGAGTCATTACTAGCTATCAACATGTCATCGACATATATTATTAAGATTAATAATTTATTTTCATTTCTCCAAGTAAACAGACATGGTTCCCTTTCGTGCGATTTTAATCCTAACTTTATTGCCACCTCTGTAAACTTTTCATTCCATCGTTTGGGACTTATCTTCAGTCCATACAGGGCTTTATTGATTTTACAAACTTTAACTTTTCTATCAATTTCGGAACATTCTATACCTTCTGGTATCTCCATGTAAATTTCATTATCAATTGTCCCATTTAAAAATGCTGTCTTTACATCTAGCTGACAAACGTTTAAATCTAGCTTATTAATAATTGCAAAGGCTGATCTAATAATCTGCAATCGCGAAACAGGTGCATATGTCTCGTTTAGATCATAATTATTCTTATCTTTGAATCCGCGAATAACTAATCTAGCTTTATATTTACATTCATTCCCTTCTAGCATTTTCCTTTTTAGAACCCATTTAGAGTCAATTATATTTGCTTTGCTTCCATCTATCGAATACTTTGGTCGATCTACTAAAGTCCAAACATTATTATTTTTCATCGATTCTAGCTCACTATCAATTGCTCTTTTCCATTCTAACTTATCGTTTGCTGACATAGCTTCTTTATACGAAGTTGGCTCTTTTCTTATGATAGCTAATAGAGATTGACAATTTTCTAATTCTAACATATTGATATTTGATTCTATCTGTTGCGTTGTTTCGGTTGCTTTAACCGTTTCTAACTCTCCTTCTAGATTTATAGTTTCGACAATTTTTCTATGACGACCTCTTTTGCGTTTTACTCCCTCCGTTTCTAAAATTTCTTTTTCCTTTTCAAATTCTAAAAACCAACTTTCTCTATTTATTTCCTCTGCCGATTTAGCCCAGTCTTTAATACTAGCTTTGTTGTACTTATCTCCGAATACCAGTTTTTCACAAAATCTAACATCTCTACTTTCATAGAATTTACCTTCTTCCGGTTTCAAAAGTAAATATCCCGTATTAGTATATCCTATCATAACTACTCGTTTTCCTAGCTGATCGAACTTTGTTCCAACCTTTCTTTGTATTTTCATATAAGCTATTTAACCAAATCTTTTAATTCTTTCTATATCTATCTTGTAATTGGGGCAGAATTTTTCTAGTGGTATTTCCATATTGTTCGATTTGTGCGGCGTTCTATTATACACGTATACCGCCGTGCCTAAAGCAAGATCCCACATATTTTCGGGCAATCGCGTATCGTAAATTAAAGTTCTAACTTTTTTTTGAATCGTCTGGTTAAATCTTTCCGCAACACCATTATGTTCAGGTGTATCCGGAGGGGCTAATCGCAGTTCAGCTCCTAATTTATTTAATATTTCTAGCGTATATCCACCGGTAAATTCTGTTCCTTGATCGCACCTAAGATAACATACTTTTTCATCCGAGCCCAAGATATTTCTAGCGCTTCTAACAAATGATTCTAAGCAGTTTCCTGTCTCACTTTTATTTTTCATCGGATATGCCATCGCTAATCTAGCATAATCATCAATAAATACGGATATGAACCGATATCCCTTTGGATGAGTAGGTGGACTGATTGGACCCATTGTATCAGCATGTATAATTTGTAACGGTCTGGTTGCTCTTTGTCTTTGACTATTAAATAGCAATTTATTAAATTTCGAGACGATACAAACTTCACAATCTTGTATTGATTTATCGAACTTTACATTACTTAAATCTTTCTGATTCGGAAACCGTTTCTGAAATGATTTTAGATATTCTAGCGATGCGTGACCAAGTCTAATATGCCATAAAATAGCTTTGTTTTCTGAAATTGTATCTAAACTACAATCTAACTTTGTTGTTTCGTCAGTTAATAGATTATCTATTTGGCTGATCTTTCTATCGTATATAGTATTCTCAAAGTTTGAAGACTGTGACTGAGGAGTTTCACGATCTATGTCTAGCGTATCTACTCTTCCGCTTTCCTCATCGTCAACATTGGCATTTTCCTTTTCTAGCTTTCTTTTACTGCCTTGGCTTCTCGTTGTTATGTAAGCGATGACTTTACTATCATTTTCTGGCTGGTTTAATTTCTTAATTTTCGATCTATCTATTTCTAACTCAATTATCCAATAAGGTTTTTCATAAATTCCTGTAATGAACGACTCTTTTGTAAATGGATCAAATACGTTGATCTTTTCGTAATCTAGATATATGCCTAGACCCTGATCGACAAGTTTCCTCAAAGAAAGAAGATTTTCGGATAGCTGTTCGGCGCAAATCACATTTTCTAACTTTAGCGTTCTATCTTGTGAGGTTATACCACTAACTTGACCTACTCCCTCCGATTTTATAATCGCGTAATCATTTTTGTTAGCACATTGAATATCAATCTTTTTATTATTATCTAGCTTCTTAAAAATCAATTTTGTATTTGACATATGTTCTGTGGCACCGGAATCGGCCAGGAATTTAACTAATATATTATTTTGTGGAATCTCGTTCTCTTCAGGAGTCGAATAATGCGAACTACTATTAGTTGTTAAAGGACCATTGCACTCACCGGGATTACTTTGATTTTTGTTTACTGGTGCTCTTTCTGTAGCTTTTCCTCTGCCTCTCGTTAACCCACGGTTGATTCTAGCATTCCCTTTATCCTGACCTTTACCTCTAGCCAAATCTAATCTAGGTCGTTTCTTTTTTTTTTTTTTTTTGTTATTTGTTCGAGTCCGGGGCTTTGTCTTTTATTCGTTAAAAATCTAGCTCCTCGAATTAACCCTCGTTTAGTACACAACTGTCTAACATACCTTGGTCTAGCTTGGATTCCCATCTCTTCTAGCTGTCTGTCCGAGTATGGGCAGGTCGTGCTAACGTGTCCTTCGTATCGACGACATCTGTAGCACATTCTGCCGTCTCTCGTGCAATCTCTAGCTGCATGTCCTTTATTGCCACACACGTAGCATGCCTCCTTTTGACTGCTCGTAGCATGTTGAGCAGTTGCCGATTTCGAACTTTCTCCTCTAGCTGCTTCCTGTTCAACAATATAGGTTTTTAATTGTTCGACCGAAAGGGGTCGCTGATGCGTATTTTTATTGAAAAATTCAGCATCTCTAACTTTGGGTACGTTTATTACTATTGCATCGTAAAATGCATCTCTAATTTCCGTTTCCGTTAAATTTGGTACATTTGTCAAATTATTGTACTGTCTAACTATTTTGTCGAACTTATCCCAAAATGCCGAAGCAGATTCTTTATTAGGTTGATATCTTAAATTATGCAATTGTTTTCTTAAGTACCCGGATGTCACATTGGATTCACTAGCTTTAAGACTTTTAATTTTATCTAACAATTCAACTGGGTTATGAATGTGCGCGAGTTTTGAATGATACGATTGGTCAATTCTGTTTATAATTATGTCTCTAACTCTGAACTTTTCTTTTTCCAACGTATTGTCATCTATCCCGTCTCTAGCTTTTTGTCGAGGATCTATAACGTAAAGCAAATCACAAACGCGCAGTTCGGACGTCAGATAGTCCAAGAACTGTTCTAAACTTGAACCATTTGTTAATTTGTACTCGCGCCTAATTGTCGTATCTTTATTTACAATTTCGATCTGAATCTTTTCTTTTAAGTTACTTGATCTACTTTCTAGCATATTATTTCTAATTAGTTTGTCAAATTCTTTTCTAACTGTTTCAGAAACTAATAATTTGTCTACCTTTTCTCTAGTTGGTTCGATTTCTTCAAATTCCTCCCATTTTGCCCATTTTCCTTCTAGCGTACCAATTCTATCATATATGTGACTTATCCTAGTCACTATGTCGCCGTGGTACATCTTTTGGTCCTTCAAACCAAGTTCATATAGAGTCGGGACTCTATCTTCTAGCGACGCCACTCTAGCTGTTAATTTTTCTAGCATTCCAGTCAAATCTGAAAAATTACAATCTTTATTTATTCCAATTTTATTAACTAAATCTCCCTTATCGGCTGTGTAATATTCTAACTGAGAATTCTCAAGGAGACTTCTCTCTTTCTTGAACCTACTCAGATTATAAACGCACGAGTCTATTCGTTTTATCATTGGGGTTGAGTTACCTTTCATTTTCGTTTCTAATTTATCTAGCTTATCCCCAGACTCAAGCTCAGGTTCCTTTTCTAGCTCAAAATCTAGCTGTGGGTCAGGATCATTTTTCCCTTCCCTTTCTAGCTCCAGATCATCCTCCTGCTGGCTCAGAGGAGATTGGTTGGCGTCACTCGCCTCTAGCAACAGCCGTTTCCTTTCTAACTCTTGACTGACGACACGAATGATCTCGTCACTCAATTGCTCTCGTCCTGTGAAAATACAATGGGAAATTTAGATAGTTGTCCAAAATTTGACCGAACACAAGCCAAACATGAACAACAAGCGAATGCAGAAGCACTGGAACACACAGATTTTCCACATTCACTTAATATCATGAACAGACTGCATAAGAACACATTATACAGAAAATCCATGAGCCAGCTTTAATCTGAGATTTTTGCATGCTTCAAGGTATAACACCTACATATATATATGATTTTTTAATTTCGTATCTAACTACTATCTAATTACTCTTACCACTCTAGCTTAAAAATTCATGTTTACCAACTGTATAACGTTTTCCGCCAGACATGGTGAAGACCACTCCTTCATCCTGGATGTCGAAAACATATGTTTCGTCCGGGTGGTTCTCCGCCAATTGAAGCTCTAAGTCTTGCGTGAGCAAGAATAGCTTCAAGGTCCGTTGGTCTATACATCAAAACCATGTTGTGTAACTTATATATTTATATATTTTCTAACTTGATTCTAATTTTCAAAACTGTACAGTCTGTCTAGCTTGTATAGTCATTTATTGACTTTCTAGTAATGCGCATTCTCAAACTTTCAATTTCGAAGCATTTATCCGTATCAAACGATGTGCGGATCTCGCATGTGCATTATTAGTTCTAACTAATTTCATGCGCGTCCATTTCACTCGGTCGCGCCACGTACCAACTGCAAATATCAAGCGGTGTGAATGTCGATCGATCGATAGTTCGCGCGCGCCGGTCGAACGAGCATGCTCTCCAGTCGCGAGTTTCCCCCACTCCGCGCGGTCGAGCAACACGGCGAGAAACGGCGCGTTTCCCTGGCGCTCCCACGCAAACCCGGCGTTCCCGCTCAGGCCCGGCGGCCATCTTGGCTTCCTTGCGTCTACCGATTTCTCGGAACCGTCTAATCAAAAACCAATTTCGTGCACTTTTTGCGAAAACCCGGCACTCGAACGACACGTAAACGCTCAAAATTTTAAACTAGCTTCAAACTAACATAGCTCTGGATCGAGCATTTTCAATTGAATTTAATCTCAAACTAACAGAATTTAATTTCAAACTAACTGAATTTAAGTTCAAACTAACTGAATTTAACATGTAACTAGCCCGCACTTTCGCTCGCTGAGTCACATACCTCTAGCATTTGCCGATTTGTGGAGGTCTCTTATCTCGTCCGCCATCTTTCTTTCTAGCTGCTGTAGATTCCTCTACCTGATCCCGGTCGATCCTCTAGCTTTCTTTCTCCTAGCTAAATTTCCTTTGAGGTGGTTGACTGGGTGACCGTAGCTCTGTCTGATCTCCCTTTCTAGCTTCTTTCTAGCACAACACCAACAAAACTTTACACCACACTTTTCTCACAAGCACTCGCGATCGCGAAGAAGGGACTTCTAACAAAATAGCAAAGCCAAACTATTCCTCTCAAACCAGCGCGCAGTGGAAGCGTGCTGGGCCCATAACCTGTTGGAATAAAAATAGGAGAGGAAGGGCTTGGCTTTAATGATAAACTCACCGGTTTATATTATAAAAGAAATAAACTAATTTATTCTATATATATTTAATATGTTTGTACACTGGGGAAGGCCTTGCTACAACCGACCGTGTCGGGATCCGTGGCTCGAGTGCAGTAGCGGGAGAAACCGATCTCGCCGCGCCGCCGCTTGCGTCGCTTCCTCCGGGGTCCTCCCCACTCCTCGTTACTCAATTGGTAACGATAGAGAGAGAGAGAGAGAGAGAGAGAGAGAGACTATCACGTCTTATTTCCAACAGTTATACTATTTTATATATTTTAATTACATACATTGATTGAAATTTATTTGATTATATAACCTTAAGACTGCTATGGCACAAAAAATAGATTGGTAAATAAAATTTAAGACATTTATTTATTATTATGTAGCGCAAAATACTTGACAATTTTATTTTGATTTCAGTACTTTCAATTGCAGTAACTTTTTGCGAATACTGTGATTATGGTTTGATCTTATTCTTAATAATTAAAGTTAAATATTAGATTTACAATGTGGTACAAAATACTTGTCGGTTATTCCGCTTCATTTCAGTGCTTTCTATTCAAACAGTATCTTAATAACAATTTATCTACTTTTTAATACCAAATTTTAAGTTGTTGAACATTTGAAGTTTTTCTAAGTAGAAAAAAAGATAGAAGCAAGAAATGAAAATATTTATTTTATCAGTTAACAACTATCATTATACTTGCGTATTCTCACACCTTCGTGGAAGGTGTTATTTCGAAATACTTTCTATTCATAAAACTTGATGTTAGAAATTTAATATAATAATTGATAAGTTTTTTAAATACTTAGGATGAAAATGTAATTTCTGTAAGAGAATAGATTATATTAAACAGTTTCTAAAAATATATATAAAAGTTTTCACTTAATACATCGTGAACAAATCGTTAGATCGAGTTACGTTAATAAAAACTTGTAATGTAGTAACTAAATAATCACAGCTTGGGATTTCTTATATGGCAAGGCAGAAACATCAAAAAATCATTCTTTTTCTCCTGATTTTTTTGGTAGGTAAAAATTTTTCTGTAAAGTGTACTACAGAAAATATGAATTAATTCATACTAAATAGTATGTTAATACTATTATATTATAATAGGTAAAGCTAATAATACCTCGACACAACTAGAATATATGAAAAAGTTACTATAAAAATAAATTTAGCCAAATGGGTAAAAAATTGACTGAATTTTTCGATTGACTTGTTTACATACATAGTACGTACAAGCATATATACATTTTCAAAAACAATTAGAATGTAAACAAAAGTTTTTTTTTGTGATAAACATTTCTTACCTTTAAGATTTGTACGTATAATCGATCAAAAACACCTTCCAAGAAGGTGTCAAAACCCGCAAGTATTGTTATTCTAATCAAACTTTGAAAATTGTTATCTGATAAATAAATAATTTTAATTCTAACTCCCTTATTTTATCTATTTCTTTGAATTTTAATTAAACATTTTTTTTAATCTTATAAAAATTACATATAAAAAATTTCTGCAATTGAAAGAACTGAAATCAAACTGAAATCGACAAGTATTTTAAATCGTACCATAAATATATATTTTAAATAAACATTTATATATATATATATATATATATATATATATATTACTTAAACTTCGTAAAAAGTTTCTGCAATTGAAAGCACTGAAATCAAACTGTAATCGACAAGTATTTTGAATCATGCAAAAATGTCTGCCAATCTGAATACAGATTTTTTTTAGTAAATATACTTAATAATAATACTTACTTAATAATAATACTTGCACCACAAAGTATTTTATTAATAATAAATTATTGGTTTATAGTATACAGTCTTGTTTCCACGCGTGGATAGGTCTTTACACTATTTAATAATATGCCACAAGTCGCTTTGCATAATATATTAGGCCCCTTAAATTTTAAAATAAGATAATAGCTAAGATGTATGTAATGATACTTGCCTCGGGTGCGCGACACGCGCCCCTTGATTCATAAAATGTAACATCAGTTAATATAGTCAGAATTAACACCTATATGAAAAGGTAACACCTATTAACCAACGGTGGTGCAAGTATTATTTTATTTAAAAGAATAAAAAAGAAGAAATGTCCATTTTATTAGTTTTGCAGAAATTAATTTTCCACAAATTAACATCATTAGAATATTATTTATTTATTACTGTAAGACATGGCAGGGCCAGAAATGAAAAGTAAAAGTATAAGATACTTTTACTAAAAAAAATCTGTATTCAGATTGGCAGACATTTTTGCATGATTCAAAATACTTGTCGATTACAGTTTGATTTCAGTGCTTTCAATTGCAGAAACTTTTTATATGTAATTTTTGTAAGATTAAAAAAAATGTTTATATAAATTCAAAGAAATAAATAAAATAAGGGAGTTAGAATTAAAATTATTTATTTATCAGATAACAATTTTCGAAGTTTGATTAGAATAACAATACTTGCGGGTTTTGACACCTTCTTGGAAGGTGTTTTTGATTTCAGTACTTTCAATTGCAGAAAACTATTATGGAATATAAGTTACATACAAAAAAGGTTATTATTCTATAAAATTGTTTATCTACTGATGTAAAGCACTGGAAGGATAGGCATTGTTTATTTAAAGAAAATTAAAAAAAAAGAAGTTTCCTTTTTATCAGTTTTGTGGAAATTAATTAAAACTTTTTATAGAGTTTAAGCAAAATATATAAAAGTTTAATTAAAAAAAATTCAGTGTATGGTATGGTAAAAAATACTTGTCGAAGTTACATATAAGAAAGGTGTCAACACAAAATACTTGCGGGTTTTGACACCTTCTTGGAAGGTGTTTTTGATTTCAATATTTTCAATTGCAGGAAACTATTATGGAATATATAAAAAAGGTGTAATAAAATATAAATAAGTAGATAAAATATGGGAGTTAGATTCAAAATACTTGTCGATTCCAGTTTGATTTCAGTCCTTTCAATTGCAAAAGCTTCATATATGGAGATTTGTAATATAAAAAAAATATTTAATTAAAATTTAAAGAAACAGACAAAAGCTGGGAGTAATAATTAAAGTTATTTATTAGATAAATTTTATTTATAAAAAAAAATTATTTTTAGCAAAAATGTGAATTATTGAAAAAAAATTTAAAAACCGTGATTGGAAAATACCCATACTTATGCGGATTTATGCCGTCTTGAAGGTTTTAAAAAAATGGACTAAGTAATTCTTTAATTTAACTACCGGATAAGTATTTTGAAAATATGTTTGGAATCCACCCATACGTGCGAATTACAAAAATTATAAATTAAACACTTTCTAAAAATTTAGGAGTAGTATAAGTTTTCCTCGATATTGATGAACAAACCATATTTATTTATTTGGCGACGTTTCGAGGGATATCCTCCATCCTCATCAGGCTATACTATTTCGTCAATATATAGGTATACCTATAATATGTGTATACCTATATATTGACGAAATAGTATAGCCTGATGAGGATGGAGGATATCCATCGAAACGTCGCCAAATAAATAAATATGGTTTGTTCATCAATATCGAGGAAAACTTATACTACTCCTAAATACACTGCATGGACGACAAAAAATCACTTAATACTTTCTAAAAATAATATGTACATATTTTTAGCTCTTTTTGGCCATTGTTACAAAATACTTGTCGATTTTGATTTAAGTACTTTTAATTGCAGAAACTTTATATATATAAAATGTTAAATATAAGTTACATATAAAATAGGTGTTAACACAAAATACTTGCGGGTTTTGACACCTTCTTGGAAGGTGTTTTTGATAAGTAATTTGTATTCAAATAGCAATTACATGAATGTACAACAAAATAAAAACAATTAAAAATGGTAATTTTTTGTCCAAAAATGAAAACAAAATTTGTGGCCTCCAATGACCTCCTCCCCCCATTCAGTCCCCAGACTATTTGTATGTAGCACAATTCCCATTGATTTTTTTGTTATACATGTTAAATCCAAAAAGAACGTTTGCAAATTTATTTTAAAGTTCATTGTGTTAAAATGCTGTATTTCACTCAAGTATAGCTCTCTAATTTTTACTTTTCATAAAAGTCCGCATTATTACTTTATTAATTTGTGTAATTTGATAAGCATTACTTTTTCTATTTATTTATCTGCAATGTGCAATAAATTTTACTCTAATACATTCATGCATATTTAAAAAATCTAAATTTTTAATCGTTTATAAATTGTCAACTTTTATAATACCTTTATTCTGCAAATTCCATAAAGTTTTCAAAAAAATATTATGAGACATCATTAAGTATGTCAAAATTAGAATTAATAAGATTATACATTATAAAGTTACAAGTGTGCTTCATACGAGTCTTGTTTGTCAATTACTTTTAAGTATTTTGTTCATTATTTATAATTCATTATTATTAAATATATTTTTTAAAATACACTAATTAATTGGTAAAATCATGTAGATTGTTTATAAATACTTACTTAAGTGAAATAATAAATTTCTATTTATTTATCTGCAATGTACAATAAATTTTACTCTAATACATTCATTCATATTTAAGAAATCTAAATATTTAATCATTTATATAAATTGTCAACTTTTATACGTATAATACCTTTATTCTGCAAATTACATAAAGTTTTGAAAAAAATATTATGGGACATCATTAAGTATGTCAAAATTACAATTAACAAGATTATACATAATAAAGTTACAACTGTGCTTTATACGAGTCTTGTTTGTCAGTTACTTTTAAGTATTTTGTTCATTATTTATAATTCATTATTAATAAATATATCTTTAAAGCACATGAATTAATTGGTAAAATTATGTAGAATCCTTATAAATACATAGTGAAGTGGTATAATAAATATTTTACAGAACTACTAATAAAAACTTGTATTTAAAAAAATAGCGCAAGGCAGTATACTGGGTTCTCTATGTTAGGAACTGTATTAGATTAAAATAATAATTTATATTGTTTCATTGGTGATATAGCATATAATATTTACAAGGTAAAATGTTCCTCACAGCAAATTTGCTTTAATTTTACTTTATACTAATCATTTTTCATTTCAGAGACGTTATTTGCTTAAAATTAATATACTTTAAAAATAACCCTTTCTTATTCAGTGAATTTAATATGATACACTTATAGTTTTAATTAAGCTAAATTTATTTGTAACAAATTAAATTCTATATTATTGGGTTACTATAATAATTAATGACAACAGTACAATTTAATATTATAATTTTAGTACAACACAAGAAATTCTATTTAATTACTTAACTATATATCGTCGCCTCCGAATAAAAACATTCTAACTCAGAAATCGCTTGGAAAATACGTTAACTCAGAATTCGCTTGGAGAACACGTTAACTCAGAAATCGCTTGGAGAACACGTTAACTCAGAATTCGCTTGGAGAACACGTCAACTCAAAAATCGCTTGGAAAACACGTTAACTCAGAATTCGCTTGGAGAACACGTTAACTCAGAAATCGCTTGGAGAACATGTTAACTCAGAAATCGCTTGGAAAACACGTTAACTCAAAATTCGCTTGGACAACACGTTAACTCAAAAATCGCTTGGAGAAGACTTTAACTCAAAAGTTGCTTGGAGAACACGTTAATTCAGAGGATGATTTTTGGCGCCTCGATTTAAGTTGGCACCACTGCCAAAAATTTTTAACAGTTCAAGAATAAATAAAAAAACTTTCATATATTTATACACGTATTTTTTTTTTAATTTCTCTAAGCGTTCTTATTATACACTAATGCGTTCTCCTAAAAAAGGTGGAAAATTCTTTAAATATTTAAGAAAATCGTAGAAATTAGTGTTTTCGATAACTTTATGAAATCGATATGTACTATAAATCGTAAAATAAATATTTGAAAGAATTGGTATTGTGATGTGTTGGTACTTTATTTTTATGAAATAGCATTATTTCATAATTATATTGTTTTTAATATAAATATTAAAAAATTTGCTTTGTTTAGTTTTAGCGATTATCTAAAAAATATTTTGTATGGGAAAAAGTTCAACTGTATTCCCCTTGCGACGCAAAGTATACTTTATATATACACACACACACATATATATATATGGGTGGTTCTCTGTGACATCGAAGATGAAAAAAATAAATATTGCTATAACTGTGGGAATATGTTTTAGAGGTATCCAGTAGTTCTCCTGAATTTTTTCAGATTTTTTCTATGCCATTATATTAAGTTACAGAGAGTCAAAGTTGACATTTTAGCACTTTTTTGCATTATATGCCCATTTTCATGAATTTTTAGCTCCCAGGGGATGCATTTTTCACTAAAAACATAAGTATGACTTTTTTTGTAAAATTTTCCGAACTTTTCATTAAAAATACTTTTAAAGACATAAATGTATGCTGTCACACTTTTGTAAGTCATTTAAACCTTAAATAGTGAAAATCAGCAATTCTGCTCCGGACTCTGGTAACCTAATACTGTCTAAAAGATGTCTTATTATAGTCAGAAACTGCCTAAAAATTTCCAGAGTGGGTCTAAATCATTAAGATCACTTATGGTCAAAATATCCGGGAAAAGTGCCCGAAATATTAATAGAAATGTATATTTGTTGCCTTATAACGATGAATCTAGTAGCATGATCATTGCAAAAAAATTTATGCACTTACCTTGGAATGGTAGAAAAGTATCTCCACTTGTTTCAGTATCCATCTAATCCCTTGTAAGCTGCTAAAAATACAAATTATTATATACAAATGTAAAAAATTAATTTTTAAACATTTATAATGCTGGATTTTTAGTTTTACATCCCTTACAAGAATTATAATACTAATCTGAAGGATTACTATAAAAGTATCAACATTATTATTATTATTATTCAGCAATACATTGTTTAGATTTCACAAACTTGTCACTGTCACGTTATCATATTATTCATTATAATTATATATCCGATTTATTTATATATCTTTTGTATTAAATACGTATATTCAGTTATTGTAATAATGATGTTTATATATTTATAGTAATCCTTCAGATTAGTATTATAATTTTTGTAAGGGATGTAAAACTAAAAATTCAGCATTATTAATGTTTAAAAAATAATTTTTTATAATTTTATAATAATATTTGTATTTTTAGCAGCTTACAGGGGATTAGATGGATACTGAAGCAAGTGGAGATACTTTTCTACCATTCCAAGGTAAGTGCATAAATTTTTTTGCAATGATCATGCTACTAGATTCATCGTTATAAGGCAACAAATATACATTTCTATTAATATTTCGGGCACTTTTCTCGGATATTTTGACCATAAGTGATCTTAATGATTTAGACCCACTCTGGAAATTTTTAGGCAGTTTCTGACTATAATAAGACATCTTTTAGACAGTATTAGGTTACCAGGGTCCGGAGCAGAATTGCTGATTTTCACTATTTAAGGTTTAAATGACTTACGAAAGTGTGACAGCATACATTTATGTCTTTAAAAGTATTTTTAATGAAAAGTTCGGAAAATTTTACAAAAAAAGTCATACTTACGTTTTTAGTGAAAAATGCATCCCCTGAGAGCTAAAAATTCATGAAAATGGGCATATAATGCAAAAAAGTGCTAAAATGTCAACTTTCACTCTCTGTAACTTAAAATAATGGCCCAGAAATAATCTGAAAAAATTCAGGAGAACTACTGGATACCTCTAAAACATATTCCCACAGTTATAGCAATATTTATTTTTTTCATCTTCGATGTCACAGAGAACCACCCATATATATATTATAATTAAGTCAAAATTAAATTCATTATTTAAGTTAATTAATACAAAATTTAGCAGCATTGAATCAATTTAGAAATTCATATAATTAAGTAAGCTATTATCAAAGTGAACAGGGCCCTAGTAGAATTTTGAGCATAATTGAAACGATTTTTAAGCCAGAAAATGACGAATTAGCATAAAATGCTCAAAATATGATTCTAATATGATCAAATTACAAATTTTGTCTAACCTTAAAATGCTCAATTTCTACTAGGGGGTGAATAGTTTTATTTACACTTCTGGAGTAATATCCGATAATCCCCTCAAATGAATTATATTATTATCCTCGCTTATGCTGAGGCGACAACTTTTATCTGAGAGAATATATACCTGTGTACTATATTTTTGCATAAATAATTATTAAATATTATCAATATTGACTTTTTTTTCAAAATTAATTAAGTACACGATTTGTCGTAGCTTAGTGCTCTGAATTCGATTCTGTTCACGCATATGAATACCTAAATTCGATTTTTATGCATCTCATTTGAAAAAATATTGTTTGCAATATACTTATGAATTAGAAAACTACAACTTTGTGTGATAAAATAGCGCGGTGGTAACTTTTCACGCACTTGTTACGATATAGTACATTGCGAGCTTTATAATTATAAGTTTATTTTTAATTAATTAGTTTAAAATATTTAATAGTATAAAGCAGCTGTTTAATACATTTTAATATAATAAAGAGAAAAAATGGAGTCTTATATCGTTTTATCGAAGCGATATTAAAATATTTAAATGCGACGTAAAATTTATTTCTCCGTCATGTATATATTCAATAGAATTTTAGAAGTAGGGAGCAATATAACTATGTTGCACTCAAAGTATTAAAATAAAATTTTTTGGTCAAAGTTCAGCTTAAATATTTACTAACAAACGTGAATATTATGTATTTCATAGTTTAATAATTCATCTATTCATTTTTAACACAATATTTTATTTTCAAAATCTTACAAATTTTGAGCTGAAAAAAATATTTATAAAACACATTGAAGCAAGTAAATAATTTTTAGAATAAAACGTAAATAATATGAAAATAAAAACAACATTTTTACTTGCATGTTTACATTAAGCGTTTGATGATGATATTTGTGCTATATAATATGATATATAATATGTAATTAATTACTATTTACTAACTATACTAATATAAAATATATACTTACAAAAATAAGTAATCAATTTTTTCCTCTTCTTTGTTTCTCTTTTTAGTATGTTTCGGTTTATTCCCAGCAAATACACCGTAGACAGTTACATGATTGTGATTTCGATTTTTGGTTATTATATTTACGTTTTTGTTCTATACATGCACACATCTCATCATCGCAAATCGCCTATCGATCCATATATATATATATATATATTTCATATTATTTCATAATTGTATTGTTTTTAATATTATTTAAATATTAAAAAATTTGCTTTGTTTAGTTTTTGCGATTATCTAAAAAATATTTTGCATGGGAGAAAGTTCAACTTTATTCCCCCTTACGACGAAAAGTATAACACGAAAAGTATTTATATAAAAGTATATGAAAATTATACATACATGAGCAAATCCACAGAACCTTTAATTTTGGGGAAGCGGGTAATATAGTAGTAAATAAGCAGACTTAGCAACATTATAACAACGGTTTCTGGTAGAAAAAGTAATTCGATGAAGGGTCCTTATCATTTTTTTAAAGTTGTTTTCATTAGCTTTTTGTTAGAGGCTTCATAAAGTTGCATTTTTGCAAATTTGACGATGGAAGTAGTACTCATCTTCTATTTTTTAAGCTTATAGAAATTATAATTCTTCACCAAATGTTACAGAAATTTTTTTTGACAACCTACACCATCTACTCTATTAAACTAAAGTGTTAGAATAGTGTGCCTGCATGATACAGAAAAATAAAAATCGCAACTCTTGAGGAAGTCAGTTTTTGTAAATTTAGGAAATTTTAGAATTTTGATATTATACAAAGATAAGTTTTGTTTATAGCTATTGTGACTAATATTGCTTTTTTCGATTTGCAATAAGGATTCTTATTCTTTTTTGTGCTTAGCTGTGCCTCTTTTTCTTTACTAGCAATTCTACCTTAAACTTTTCAAAATCTCGGGCCCCTAGTCTTCCAAATTTTCATTTTCGCATGGCACACTCGACATTCACAAAAAAGCATATATAAACTATATCTCTTTACTTTTTAGTAGATTATTGAGTCATCTACGTAAAACCTCAATTGAATTTTTGTTAATTTAGATAATATAAGCTGTATAAAGTATAAAATTTTATACCTTTGAACTGAAGTTCAAATTGACTATACGAAATAGGTTATTTCAACAGAAAAGCTAATATAAATACGCGCACACACACACACACACACACACACACACACACACACACACACACACACACACACACACACACACACACACACACACACACACACACACACACACACACACACACACACACACACACACCCGCGCGCGCACACACATACACACACATATCATTCAGTCAGCCTTACGCAAGTAGTTTGTTTACCATTAAAGAGAAGTATGCGAAAAGAAAATTATTTATCATGTAATGAATGTTTCAAATAATTTGCCATGTACTCATTACCAATTGAAACCTTCAAGTTGGAAGATTTATGGAGCAAAAAATGAAATTCCTGTTACAAGTACTCAAACAAAAAAAACCATTGTTACTAGGAAAAGAAAATTACAGTACTGTAACGGCACTTGAAAACATCCTTTTATATGAAAAATTGTTGTTAGATATTTCAATTTTTGTTAAATAAGAGACTTAATTATGTTGTTATATTCATAAATTATAGAATAAAAAATGTTCTGTTTATTTACGAAGTGATTTTTTATAATTTACCCTATGATACCCCTCATTAATATTTTAATCGTTAATTTCTTAGATAAGTCTTGAAAAGAAATAGGGGCCCTCATATTTTCCTACTATTAACCTCTAAAGACGTAGAAATCTCCATTAAAATCAATGTGCCTCCCAAAAAAAAAAAAAAAAAAATTTCAAATGAAAATCAAAGGTTCCGTGGATTTGCTCACATACATGATAAATAAGATATATATATATATATATATATATATAACAACAAATATCAAAGAACCGAAAAAATTCTTGCGCGCTTGGAGTTTCTAGTGCATATATATATATATATATAAACATATTCCCACAGTTATAGCAATATTTATTTTTTTCATCTTCGATGTCACAGAGAACCACCCATATATATATATATGTGTGTGTGTATATATAAAGTATACTTTGCGTCGCAAGGGGGAATACAGTTGAACTTTCTCCCATACAAAATATTTTTTAGATAATCGTAAAAACTAAACAAAGCAAATTTTTTAATATTTAAATAATATTAAAAACAATACAATTATGAAATAATGCAATTTCATAAAAATAAAGTACCAACACATCACAATGTCAATTCTTTCAAATATTTATTCTACGATTTATAGTACATATCGATTTCATAAAGTTATCGAAAACACTAATTTCTACGATTTTCTTAAATATTTAAAGAATTTTCCACCTTTTTTAGGAGAACGCATTAGTGTATAATAAGAACGCTTAGAGAAATTAAAAAAAAAATACGTGTATAAATATATGAAAGTTTTTTTATTTATTCTTGAACTGTTAAAAATTTTGCAGTGGTGCCAACTTAAATCGAGGCGCCAAAAATCATCCTCTGAATTAACGTGTTCTCCAAGCAATTTTTGAGTTAAAGTCTTCTCCAAGCGATTTTTGAGTTAACGTGTTGTCCAAGCGAATTTTGAGTTAACGTGTTTTCCAAGCGATTTCTGAGTTAACATGTTCTCCAAGCGATTTCTGAGTTAACGTGTTCTCCAAGCGAATTCTGAGTTAACGTGTTTTCCAAGCGATTTTTGAGTTGACGTGTTCTCCAAGCGAATTCTGAGTTAACGTGTTCTCCAAGCGATTTCTGAGTTAACGTGTTCTCCAAGCGAATTCTGAGTTAACGTGTTTTCCAAGCGATTTCTGAGTTAGAATGTTTTTATTCGGAGGCGACGATATGTTAGTTAGTGTCACTATCAAACATTTTATAGGCATGTGAAAGTTACAAAATTATTAAATGCCTTTTACACTTACCAAACAACTGACACATTGATTTTATTAAATATTAAAAAGGTATTCAATAAATATATGTAAAGAGAACAATAACTTATCAACATTCTTTTAAATTATTTAAGTCAGTACATATAATACTATTAAGCAATCATTTCACTTAACGTTGGAAAGAATATCATAATATGTTATAGTCCATATAATTATTAAATATTATGTACTTGGCAAAGTATCGAACACATATATTGGCTTTATATAGAAAATAAATGATTATTCAGTACTTTTAATTAGGATAGAGAACGATCAAGCATCCACTTAATTAAAATCTATTGTTTTTTAAATTATTTTGGTCAATGTGGAAAACATTGAGATATCATGAGGGATTCATTATAAAATACAAGCATAAGTCCCTTCAAATAATATAAACTTAAAGCAAACACATCAAATTATACAAATAAATGAATTAATAATATAATAAATATAATTAAAATAATGTAATAATATAACATTTATTTTTTGTGCAATTCTTATTAATATTATACTTTAAGATTAAAAAAAGTTATACCATCGCTTGCATGGAAATGAAAACATTGTTTTCATGGTTAGAATTTTATCAATGTTTGTCTTTCTCTCTCTCTTTTTCTTTACTAGCAATTCTACCTTAAACTTTTCAAAATCTCGGGCCCCTAGTCTTCCAAATTTTCATTTTCGCATGGCACACTCGACATTCACAAAAAAAGCATATATAACTATATCTCTTTACTTTTTAGTAGATTATTGAGTCATCTACGTAAAACCTCAATTGAATTTTTTGTTAATTTAGATAATTAAGCTGTATAAAAGTATAAAATTTTATACCTTTGAACTGAAGTTCAAATTGACTATACGAAATAGGTTATTTCAACAGAAAAGCTAATATAAATACGCGCACACACACACACACACACACACACACACACACCACACACACACACACACACACACCACACACACACACACACACACACACACCACACACACACACCCACACACACACACACACACACCCGCGCGCGCACACACATACACACACATATCATTCAGTCAGCCTTACGCAAGTAGTTGTTTACCATTAAAGAGAAGTATGCGAAAAGAAAATTATTTATCATGTAATGAATGTTTCAAATAATTTGCCATGTACTCATTACCAATTGAAACCTTCAAGTTGGAAGATTTATGGAGCAAAAAATGAAATTCCTGTTACAAGTACTCAAACAAAAAAACCATTGTTACTAGGAAAAGAAAATTACAGTACTGTAACGGCACTTGAAAACATCCTTTTATATGAAAAATTGTTGTTAGATATTTCAATTTTTGTTAAATAAGAGACTTAATTATGTTGTTATATTCATAAATTATAGAATAAAAATGTTCTGTTTATTTACGAAGTGATTTTTTATAATTTACCCTATGATACCCTCATTAATATTTTAATCGTTAATTTCTTAGATAAGTCTTGAAAAGAAATAGGGGCCCTCATATTTTCCTACTATTTAACCTCTAAAGACGTAGAATCTCCATTAAAATCAATGTGCCTCCCAAAAAAAAAAAAAAAAAAAATTTCAAATGAAAATCAAAGGTTCCGTGGATTTGCTCACATACATGATAAATAAGATATATATATATATATATATATATATAACAACAAATATCAAAGAACCGAAAAAATTCTTGCGCGCTTGGAGTTTCTAGTGCATATATATATATATATATAAACATATTCCCACAGTTATAGCAATATTTATTTTTTTCATCTTCGATGTCACAGAGAACCACCCATATATATATATGTGTGTGTGTATATATAAAGTATACTTTGCGTCGCAAGGGGGAATACAGTTGAACTTTCTCCCATACAAAATATTTTTTAGATAATCGTAAAAACTAAACAAAGCAAATTTTTTAATATTTAAATAATATTAAAAACAATACAATTATGAAATAATGCAATTTCATAAAAATAAAGTACCAACACATCACAATGTCAATTCTTTCAAATATTTATTCTACGATTTATAGTACATATCGATTTCATAAAGTTATCGAAAACACTAATTTCTACGATTTTCTTAAATATTTAAAGAATTTTCCACCTTTTTTAGGAGAACGCATTAGTGTATAATAAGAACGCTTAGAGAAATTAAAAAAAAATACGTGTATAAATATATGAAAGTTTTTTTATTTATTCTTGAACTGTTAAAAATTTTGCAGTGGTGCCAACTTAAATCGAGGCGCCAAAAATCATCCTCTGAATTAACGTGTTCTCCAAGCAATTTTTGAGTTAAAGTCTTCTCCAAGCGATTTTTGAGTTAACGTGTTGTCCAAGCGAATTTTGAGTTAACGTGTTTTCCAAGCGATTTCTGAGTTAACATGTTCTCCAAGCGATTTCTGAGTTAACGTGTTCTCCAAGCGAATTCTGAGTTAACGTGTTTTCCAAGCGATTTTTGAGTTGACGTGTTCTCCAAGCGAATTCTGAGTTAACGTGTTCTCCAAGCGATTTCTGAGTTAACGTGTTCTCCAAGCGAATTCTGAGTTAACGTGTTTTCCAAGCGATTTCTGAGTTAGAATGTTTTTATTCGGAGGCGACGATATGTTAGTTAGTGTCACTATCAAACATTTTATAGGCATGTGAAAGTTACAAAATTATTAAATGCCTTTTACACTTACCAAACAACTGACACATTGATTTTATTTAAATATTAAAAAAGGTATTCAATAAATATATGTAAAGAGAACAATAACTTATCAACATTCTTTTAAATTATTTAAGTCAGTACATATAATACTATTAAGCAATCATTTCACTTAACGTTGGAAAGAATATCATAATATGTTATAGTCCATATAATTATTAAATATTATGTACTTGGCAAAGTATCGAACACATATATTGGCTTTATATAGAAAATAAAATGATTATTCAGTACTTTTAATTAGGATAGAGAACGATCAAGCATCCACTTAATTAAAATCTATTGTTTTTTAAATTATTTTGGTCAATGTGGAAAACATTGAGATATCATGAGGGATTCATTATAAAAATACAAGCATAAGTCCCTTCAAATAATATAAACTTAAAGCAAACACATCAAATTATACAAATAAAATGAATTAATAATATAATAAATATAATTAAAATAATGTAATAATATACATTTATTTTTTGTGCAATTCTTATTAATATTATACTTTAAGATTAAAAAAAGTTATACCATCGCTTGCATGGAAATGAAAACATTGTTTTCATGGTTAGAATTTTATCAATGTTTGTCTTTCTCTCTCTCTCTCTCTCTCTCTCTCTCCCACTCTTTCTCTCGTCGAGATGTCAAAGGTCGACATACTAGTATAAGATATGGGCGAATATGAAATCTTCACCTTGCAATAGTATCTGCATTGCACTACAATAAAAAATACCGAAACGGAATAATGTGAGGTATTGGAAATAATTACGTAAATTAATAATTTTAATTCATAACTTTTCACACAAAATCAGCCAGATGATTCAGCTCATAGCTGTGACAAAAGTATTCACCTGAAACTAGCTCCCTCTCGTGGCCACGTTTGAACTTCTTCTATAAGTTTTTACTTCTGTACGCGCTCTCTCACGGGCTGGAAAGCATTGTTTCTCTTTCTATCTCATGCGTTTCCTATACTATCTCTATCTCATTTTGTTTGAAGTTGACTATATATATCAAAAGGGAGAAGACGAAAATTGAGGAAAGGAAATCAGCAAGCAATATCTTTGGCATTGATTTTCTTGATTGTGCGTAAATGAATTCGTGTAAAACTTGTTGTGCAGTAAAGATTAATAAATAAGGAACGTAATGCGTGGTCAATAGCACACATACATAATGTAATAATGCAGCGGTTAGAAAAGTAAAAATCTGGGGGGCTAGTTAGCTGTATATAATGGCTCTCGCGCCTATACTTGCGTCAGGCGCTATCGCGCCTTTTGATATTTATTTAGATAAGGTCTAAAACCGTCTTTTTTGTACATTTTACGCTTTTTTAATCATTTTTTTCATTTATAAGGAAAAATATTAATGTGAGGAAGAAATGTTTAATAGAAAAAAGTTTTCATTTAATGTGATGAACATTTCTTGCATTTCAAATTTCTACGTGAAATCAATATTTATTTAGTTAATATCTGAAAAGCTTCTTTTATTTTATGTATTCAATAAGAAAATATTTTATAATTACGAGATAAACAGTTTGTCTATTTATTTTTATGGAGTTATAAAAAGTGTCATAACTTGAACATTTTATTAATATGTGACTTATCTGCAATAGAACCGTATACTTCCTTTAACTTGAAAAAGATACCTTATAAATTAATACAAATCATACATACATTAAGAGACTAACTTAAATAAAATCTAATTTATTCCAATTTTATTTATAAGATTTATATATAAATTTTTTTAATATAAGATTTATTCGACGTTTCCGAAGCTCAGTAATTTTCGCTTTTTTGTATATCAAATCGCCATCCCGTTTTGCAAAACATTTTAATACATTCAATAAATAACAAAACAATCTTAAGATATTTCGAAATTCCAATGAATAAATGTAGGGGAAGAGAGGCTATAGGTTAATAACTTTTTTGTAAATTTTTTCTACGCAAATTTGAAATTCAAATATATATTTATCAAAATACTGCTATAGCAGTGATCAAAGTTCATTTTATACGCATACATTTTATTTAAGTTAGTAATATATTTCTTTAAATTTTCAATTAATCAATATTTCAGACTTCCCAGTGACTCCAGTATAGTGAATATAAATTAATAATTGTTTAAACATGATGAAATTCACTACCACTCCATTGATTGGAAATAAATAGTACAATATTAACTCGAGTAACTGGGAAGTCCATTCAGATTATATTAGTGTATACTATTCAATAGAGTACTAGTTCCACTTTCTTCTTACTTTAAAGGACAATTTTTACTTTTTACCTTATTGTAAAGAGTAATTTTTATATTTAGCACTGTTCAAAGAATAATTTTAGTTGTTTAGTCGTTTAAAAGATGTAGCAAAGTCAACAAATTAATCATTTAAGGTTCAGTTTTTACTCTTTGGGGTTAAGAGTGTGAGATGAAACTTTTTTAATTTGCCTGAATTTTCCTGAATGAAATGTCAGACCCAAATTACACGAATCTACACCTTTCAACATAAATATTATAATTAATATACTAAATTAAAGATGTAAAACAAATCCTACAGGTATCTTAAAACAAAAGCAAGGGCATAGCGTTTGGATTTTTTAAGAAATAATAATTTTTTTAATAATAATTGAGTAAACAATTTTTAGACTCTAATTATTAGTAAATAAGTCATAAACTTTCAACGCCAACATTGTAATTTTAAATAATTAATTTGAAAATCTGGAAAATTTTGGGTATATTGCTAAAACATTCAGACTAAGACATTCATTGCTAAGACATTTGTAAGTTTTAATAATCACAAAATATAACATAAAAAAAGATGGATTTCATTAAACAGTAGATAAAGTAAAAAAATTTTTTTAATAGTTTATAAGAACAATACGAAAAAAATATCTCATTCTGCGCTGAAGCTTACAAATTTTTTAGCGAATTTACAAAGCGATGGTTTTTGTTATTGGCATTGAAAAAATTTTGCTTCCACATACTCTGATGTAGAATTTTGTGCTCTTTCAGAATCTCTGGTCAAATATTTGGCCAGATTTAAAGGAGAAATGACAAAACCAATTTAAATACTACAAAAGACACCAACATTAATTAAAAAAAAAACTTTTACTCCATTTTTTTCAAAATGTTATTGCAAATATAATCTATGCTCAAAATATGAAGAAAGGTGAAGATAATAGTTGCTGTTTAAATTAGTATTTTTTGAATAATACACGTTTTTTCAAATTATTATTAATTTATCGAATAAGTAACCTTGAATCATCAAAATAACTTATGTATTATAGCTTCTTTGATAAACATAAATGTCTTACCATATAGTTTATACATGACGGGATCTATATGGCCGTCGTAAATGTATCAAAAAAGTAACAAATTGTAAATTTTCGTACATTTCAGGCGTTATTTGCAGATTATAAGGTAGATAAAAAATTTTTTTCACTAAAAAATTACTGGTTTAAAGTGTAACTATTCTCTTCGCTTTTCTTCACATTTTGAGTGTACATTATACTTTTTAGTACACATTATATTAGCGATAAAATTCTGAAAAAACTCGAAACAAATTTTTTTATCAAATAAAAATGTAAAAATGTTAAATAATAATTTTAAAAAACAAAAATTTACTCTTAAATACATAAGGAAACGAATAAAATATAGTTTTTAATTAATTTGTGCGAATAGAAATTATTATACAGATATTAATATTTTAAGCCATTATTCGGAAGGCAAAGTCGTCGTCCTATAGACTGTTTATTAAAAGAAATTCAGAGAAGAATCCTAAAGGCAACAAAATTATAAAAAAGATTTTAACTCTGCCTTTATTACCGGCCAATAGAGTAGAAGAGGGTTTGAAAGTCATAAATGATTTTATCGATGAAACTTATAAAGAAAAGAAAGACGCAACTAACCTCAAGAAGTGGAAAAAGTTTCTCGAAATATATTTTAAAAAAGAGTGGATGGAGCGAATTACTCCTGAGGTTTTTAGTGTATTCCTCGAAAACGACAGGACAAATAACTACCTCGAATCCTACCATAGAACACTGAATGCCACTATTCGAGCTAATCCCAGTTGTCCTATATTTTTAAGTAAGATTATTTACGTATTTATTTATATACAATTTTTAATGCGTAAATAAATAACATTACCTTTACAGTACCAGGCTTAGAAAACTGGTATAAAATGTATCTTTTATCATTGATTGATCAATGTGGCAAAGTCTCAATCAGGGGGTAAGCCATTAATCTCTTTCCGGTCCGTAACAAAACTGCCTGTGTTTAAAATTTCAAATGAGGCCTGCGATGACTCGGTCGGTAGAGTGTCGGGCTCGTAATCTGGAGGTCCCAGGTTCGATTCCCGGCCCCGGCCGATTGATACAAGCACCACTGGCGAATGTATTTTCAACAAGTGCTTTCTTCACCAAGCATCGTATGACCTCCGTCGCTGATTAGCACCGGTTTGGGAGCATAAAAAGAGCGACGTTAAAATAATAAAAAAAAATTTCCAATTTTAAAAAATATTATTTTAACCAGTGTGTACATTTTACACTATAAAAATATAAGTTTTCAATGTAAGTTAGGATGCTGAATCCAAATATCTCAAAAGCAAACCCTATTAAAGAGTAAAAACTACTCCTTTGTACGTGTAAATTTATATGTATGATGATTGTAATATATAGAAGTAATTTACATTGCGATTTTTCTCAATAATAATTAAATTCAAATATATATTTATCAAAATACTGCTATAGCAGTGATCAAAGTTCATTTTATACGCATACATTTTATTTAAGTTAGTAATATATTTCTTTAAATTTTCAATTAATCAATATTTCAGACTTCCCAGTGACTCCAGTATAGTGAATATAAATTAATAATTGTTTAAACATGATGAAATTCACTACCACTCCATTGATTGGAAATAAATAGTACAATATTAACTCGAGTAACTGGGAAGTCCATTCAGATTATATTAGTGTATACTATTCAATAGAGTACTAGTTCCACTTTCTTCTTACTTTAAAGGACAATTTTTACTTTTTACCTTATTGTAAAGAGTAATTTTTATATTTAGCACTGTTCAAAGAATAATTTTAGTTGTTTAGTCGTTTAAAAGATGTAGCAAAGTCAACAAATTAATCATTTAAGGTTCAGTTTTTACTCTTTGGGGTTAAGAGTGTGAGATGAAACTTTTTTAATTTGCCTGAATTTTCCTAATGAAATGTCAGACCCAAATTACACGAATCTACACCTTTCAACATAAATATTATAATTAATATACTAAATTAAAGATGTAAAACAAATCCTACAGGTATCTTAAAACAAAAGCAAGGGCATAGCGTTTGGATTTTTTAAGAAATAATAATTTTTTTAATAATAATTGAGTAAACAATTTTTAGACTCTAATTATTAGTAAATAAGTCATAAACTTTCAACGCCAACATTGTAATTTTAAATAATTAATTTGAAAATCTGGAAAATTTTGGGTATATTGCTAAAACATTCAGACTAAGACATTCATTGCTAAGACATTTGTAAGTTTTAATAATCACAAAATATAACATAAAAAAAGATGGATTTCATTAAACAGTAGATAAAGTAAAAAAATTTTTTTAATAGTTTATAAGAACAATACGAAAAAAATATCTCATTTCTGCGCTGAAGCTTACAAATTTTTTAGCGAATTTACAAAGCGATGGTTTTTGTTATTGGCATTGAAAAAATTTTGCTTCCACATACTCTGATGTAGAATTTTGTGCTCTTTCAGAATCTCTGGTCAAATATTTGGCCAGATTTAAAGGAGAAATGACAAAACCAATTTAAATACTACAAAAGACACCAACATTAATTAAAAAAAAAACTTTTACTCCATTTTTTTCAAAATGTTATTGCAAATATAATCTATGCTCAAAATATGAAGAAAGGTGAAGATAATAGTTGCTGTTTAAATTAGTATTTTTTGAATAATACACGTTTTTGTACTATAGCTTCTTTGATAAACATAAATGTCTTACCATATAGTTTATACATGACGGGATCTATATGGCCGTCGTAAATGTATCAAAAAAGTAACAAATTGTAAATTTTCGTACATTTCAGGCGTTATTTGCAGATTATAAGGTAGATAAAAAATTTTTTTCACTAAAAAATTACTGGTTTAAAGTGTAACTATTCTCTTCGCTTTTCTTCACATTTTGAGTGTACATTATACTTTTTAGTACACATTATATTAGCGATAAAATTCTGAAAAAACTCGAAACAAATTTTTTTATCAAATAAAAATGTAAAAATGTTAAATAATAATTTTAAAAAACAAAAATTTACTCTTAAATACATAAGGAAACGAATAAAATATAGTTTTTAATTAATTTGTGCGAATAGAAATTATTATACAGATATTAATATTTTAAGCCATTATTCGGAAGGCAAAGTCGTCGTCCTATAGACTGTTTATTAAAAGAAATTCAGAGAAGAATCCTAAAGGCAACAAAATTATAAAAAAGATTTTAACTCTGCCTTTATTACCGGCCAATAGAGTAGAAGAGGGTTTGAAAGTCATAAATGATTTTATCGATGAAACTTATAAAGAAAAGAAAGACGCAACTAACCTCAAGAAGTGGAAAAAGTTTCTCGAAATATATTTTAAAAAAGAGTGGATGGAGCGAATTACTCCTGAGGTTTTTAGTGTATTCCTCGAAAACGACAGGACAAATAACTACCTCGAATCCTACCATAGAACACTGAATGCCACTATTCGAGCTAATCCCAGTTGTCCTATATTTTTAAGTAAGATTATTTACGTATTTATTTATATACAATTTTTAATGCGTAAATAAATAACATTACCTTTACAGTACCAGGCTTAGAAAACTGGTATAAAATGTATCTTTTATCATTGATTGATCAATGTGGCAAAGTCTCAATCAGGGGGTAAGCCATTAATCTCTTTCCGGTCCGTAACAAAACTGCCTGTGTTTAAAATTTCAAATGAGGCCTGCGATGACTCGGTCGGTAGAGTGTCGGGCTCGTAATCTGGAGGTCCCAGGTTCGATTCCCGGCCCCGGCCGATTGATACAAGCACCACTGGCGAATGTATTTTCAACAAGTGCTTTCTTCACCAAGCATCGTATGACCTCCGTCGCTGATTAGCACCGGTTTGGGAGCATAAAAAGAGCGACGTTAAAATAATAAAAAAAAATTTCCAATTTTAAAAAATATTATTTTAACCAGTGTGTACATTTTACACTATAAAAATAAGTTTTCAATGTAAGTTAGGATGCTGAATCCAAATATCTCAAAAGCAAACCCTATTAAAGAGTAAAAACTACTCCTTTGTACGTGTAAATTTATATGTATGATGATTGTAATATATAGAAGTAATTTACATTGCGATTTTTCTCAATAATAATTAAATTAAAATTAATTAATAATTAATAATTTCTTTTCATCGGTATTGATCGATAAAATTTTTTGAAAAATTCTCTCATGATATAAGCAAATAGAAAAGCATTACAGAATAATTTTTTGGAAAACACAAACCCATTGTTAATAAAAAAAAAATAGGGAGTCCGATTTTTAAGTTTTATATGTTTTTAAATTTTCGAATTTTATCAAAGTTTACTTGCATCTTTAGTGCCAAAATTCAGTTCTAGTACTGGATTATTGAATTGTCTCAGCGATATATAAGTACAACATTTATGCTTTTGCAAGATGTACAACGACAACTATATTATATAGATACTGTCAACTTACGTATTTATTGCAAATTCATCCATGAATCTGTTTATATATAAATACATTCATAGTTAGTTGTATATGATTTGAACTTCCTACTTCTTTTACTTTAAAATGCTAATAAAAAATAATAAATCAAAAACAATCAAGGAATGCAATGCTGAAAGATATTCTATTACGGGTGGATGTGAATTTTTATTTTCTCGCTATATACGATTCTTATTTATTTATATACAATTTTTAATGCGTAAATAAATAACATTACCTTTACAGTACCAGGCTTAGAAAACTGGTATAAAATGTATCTTTTATCATTGATTGATCAATGTGGCAAAGTCTCAATCAGGGGGTAAGCCATTAATCTCTTTCCGGTCCGTAACAAAACTGCCTGTGTTTAAAATTTCAAATGAGGCCTGCGATGACTCGGTCGGTAGAGTGTCGGGCTCGTAATCTGGAGGTCCCAGGTTCGATTCCCGGCCCCGGCCGATTGATACAAGCACCACTGGCGAATGTATTTTCAACAAGTGCTTTCTTCACCAAGCATCGTATGACCTCCGTCGCTGATTAGCACCGGTTTGGGAGCATAAAAAGAGCGACGTTAAAATAATAAAAAAAAATTTCCAATTTTAAAAAATATTATTTTAACCAGTGTGTACATTTTACACTATAAAAATATAAGTTTTCAATGTAAGTTAGGATGCTGAATCCAAATATCTCAAAAGCAAACCCTATTAAAGAGTAAAAACTACTCCTTTGTACGTGTAAATTTATATGTATGATGATTGTAATATATAGAAGTAATTTACATTGCGATTTTTCTCAATAATAATTAAATTAAAATTAATTAATAATTAATAATTTCTTTTCATCGGTATTGATCGATAAAATTTTTTGAAAAATTCTCTCATGATATAAGCAAATAGAAAAGCATTACAGAATAATTTTTTGGAAAACACAAACCCATTGTTAATAAAAAAATAAATAGGGAGTCCGATTTTTAAGTTTTATATGTTTTTAAATTTTCGAATTTTATCAAAGTTTACTTGCATCTTTAGTGCCAAAATTCAGTTCTAGTACTGGATTATTGAATTGTCTCAGCGATATATAAGTACAACATTTATGCTTTTGCAAGATGTACAACGACAACTATATTATATAGATACTGTCAACTTACGTATTTATTGCAAATTCATCCATGAATCTGTTTATATATATAAATACATTCATAGTTAGTTGTATATGATTTGAACTTCCTACTTCTTTTACTTTAAAATGCTAATAAAAAATAATAAATCAAAAACAATCAAGGAATGCAATGCTGAAAGATATTCTATTACGGGTGGATGTGAATTTTTATTTTCTCGCTATATACGATTCTTATTTATTTATATACAAAATTATAATACAGATTTTAATTTTAAATTAATAATCAATAAAATTGTTTTTATAAATAATGCAAACAGTACTGTTAGTCTAAATATACGTTACTTTATTGAATATTTGTTATGCATTATTTTTTTAGTAAAAGTAAAATATATTCCTACAAATTTGATGCGACGATATGGCAGCCTTAATGCAGTACAAATACTTTAGTTTTTTTTCGATAAATTAATTAATTATTACAAGGGGTATTGTCGATTTAATTAAGAAGTCTATGGATGATTTGGAGAGATCTAGAAACAAATTAAAAACCACTATGCGCGCCAGGGAAAAAACTAGGCTGAGAGATGAAAATATTAGAGATACGTGGACCGATATTTTAGCTCATCCGACCTGGCCAACGTCTAAATTCTTAAGTGAATTATCTTCATTCGAGGATACTGTAATTCTTGAAGAGCTTGAGGATGGTAAGTGACAAAATTATTATAACTAATGATTTTTTACGATTTCATTTATTTCTATATATGACTGTCTCAAATATGTGTAATAAAATTTTGTACATGGGTTTATTTATTTTTATTTGGAACATAACTCGCTGTATATTAATTTATATAAATCCAATTTCTTCATTTTATATTTATAAAATATAATAATATAGTATACGACACTCGTGACACTTCTGACTCTTGTATCGTAATGTAATTTGCAAGACAATTATTTTTAGTATATTATTTCCTTATGTATGTATTTTGCTTGTATTTCAACAGATGGATCTTCAACATCGGTTACCGAAATTGAAATTGAAGATTCCGATAATGAAGACGAAGAAATGGATTTTGAGGATTTTAAGTACAACGTTAGTGTAAAAACGTTTTGCTTCTACCACACATTTTTCAACAACAAAATATTGTTTCTGTTCAATTTTTGGAAGCTGACACTTCAAAACCCTTAACGTCGCTCTCGTAGTGCTCCCAACAGCTGCACTCGTTGTTCTCACACTCTAACGACCGAAAAGATTTAAACAAATTTATTTAACAACATTTTCTTAACTTACGAGATTAACTAGTTATTACCACCTTAACTACTGATGTATTTGGCAATTACAACGAAAATAAAATTACAACGAAAATGCTTCGCAGGTCCTCGGACTCTACTTTCCACACTCGGCCAAAAAAATTCTACTTTACGGCCTTAGCACGAAAACTACTATTTTTTAATCAAAAGTCTAAAAATATTATAATTTTTATTTCTGTTATAATTTGGCATTAAAATTACAGATTTTAGCTCCTTTATAACCGACTTTCTAACGTTTAAATTTGAAATGTTATTTTTTTTAATACTAGCTTCATCATCGTGCAAACTAAATATAAAATCCGTATTGAGACAAAATATCAGAATTTAATTCGTTCGTTTTTATTTTTACATAATATTTCTTAGGGTTAAAATTAAAATTCAGAACCCGGATCTTTGATCATTTTTGACATATGTAAACTTTTAACCGTAGTAAACTCTGAAACGTTTTGCAATATAATTACATTAGGACTTGTTACATCAATCAAAAATATTATCAAAAATATATCTTAATACCAGTGAATATAAGAAATAATCCCCGATTTTATTTGGCAGATACCTCCTCACTGCTATGCAGCTACATCCTCCGCCTCCTACAATCCTGGTCCTGAAAGTTTCAAATGTTCCTCACCTGCAGCAAATCCTCCTGAAGAGACAGATTCAACCAGTCCTCAGATAATAGACCCAACCATACCTGAACCTTATGCTTCACTCACATCTTTACCTATTACTAATTCTTGCAAAAAACATAAACCTAAAAATTTAATTAAAACTAGATTACAAACAACAAAAAAATTAAAAAATGAAAGTATAGAATCAGGGATTAAAGACAAATTAAAAAAAAATAAACAATTCAAAACTAACAAAACAGCATCAGCTACAATTATAAAAAAATCAAAAAGAAAAATAACAAAAAAAGTTAATACTGATTTCAATTATTATTGAAAAATTTTTATTTTAATTATTTTAACAGTATTATAGAAATAATTCTTCTGTTTTTAATATATTTAAAAATATTGTCAAAAGTTTTTTTTTAAAGTAATAGAAGGAATTACCTGTAATATCTTTTTTCTTTTTAACTTTTTTTAGTTTGTTCAACTTTAAATAAAATATATGTAGGTGTAATACGGTAAAAACCGAAATAACTGTAAAGTAGCTAACAATACGTTGTAAATGAAATATATATGGATCATTCCACGTCAAATGGTCCGATAAAAAATTTTAAAATGTATCAAATTTTAAGTCAAACTAGAAATGTTTTTCAGAAAAAAAAATTAAGTTGTTTACTTTAATCTATTTGTTCAACAGATATTCTAATCTCAAACAGTGAGTTTTCTTTAAGTTCTTTTCAACACCAACTAAGTTTATCGCTATTTATCTCAAAATCTATTAACTTTTACTACATAGCATTACATGTAACATTGGTTGCTAATTGTCTTTAGATATTATCCTTTTGGAATTGTAGATTAGGTATTGTATCGATAATTGATGAACACACTGTCAGTGTAATTTCAACTGCGTGGACGACATTAATATAACTAAAGAATTATCCTTTTGGGTTAGAACTTCTAATCTCATGGTCAATATCTTATACACTGTGTGTCAATATGCACTCGAAGAAAATGTAAATTCGCCACAATTAATTTTTTTAATCACAAGTCTAAAAAAATATCTTTTTAATTGTCTGTACCTTATAACTTGCCTTCGTGTCTGTAATCTAGAAATTCTAACACAGAAGCATAATTTCTAGAGAATACAAGCAACCAATGTTACATGAAATAGCATGTAGTAAAAGTTGATAGATTTTGACATAAATTGCGGTAAACATAGCTGATATAAAAATAATCTTGAAAAACCTTTCTTTCTGAGGTAAGAATAACTTTTCAACAAATAGATTTCGGTAACTAACATTTTTTTTTAGTTTTCTAATACATTTCCAGATTATACCTAAAATTAGGTGCATTTTAAAATTTTGATCAGACCACTTGACGTGGAATGTCTCATATATACATTATAGGTTTTCGAGACTCTTCTATAGTTATGTATAATTATGTTAACAGGATGTAAGAGTCAATTTTTACCGACCGAGTAATGGCACATATATTTTCTTAATTAATCATAAAATACTTGAATAATTGGAAAAGTAAGACATCATTGCCCTCCGTATTGATACATTCTACAATTCTGCCAAGAGTAAAGTATGTACGCGCAGTAATTAACGAGAATAATTGGAAGGAAATTTGGTAACCTATATCCGCTATGTGAAAATTTACTTCCAATGCTATTTTAATACAAATTAAGATATCTGTTTAAAATTTTGCAGAAAAACAGATTGTACCCTTATGGAGGGCAATGATGTCATGATTTCCTTTTATTCAAAATATGTATTAGTTAATTAGATACAATTATCTTATATGGCTCGGTAGGTAACAAATTGAATATTACATCCCCTTAATAAGCGTTAAAAATATTCTATGTGTTGACTTACTTCGAAATAATCTCAAATGTGTCACTTCCTTTTGTTAAAGAAAAACATTCAATGATGTAAACTAGTCAATAATAATTATTTACGTACACTATTAATTATTTGTTTCTATTCACCAATATATAAATTTTTAACAAAATGTAAAAGTGTTTTAATTTATTTATGCAAATGTATAAAAACTTGCCTAAAGTACCTGCTTAAGTTGCACTGTTTTCCCTCTATCAACTTGTACAAAAGAACATGAAATTATACTATACGATTTTGCTGCCTCGCTTCCAAAGCAAAGTACAATTATTTACGTTTGTAAAAATAAAATTTCGTACAAAATTATTATCTTTGTCGAATTTTCTTAAACATTCGTTCTTACTAACCTTCTTTAGTTTAGTTTGTAAAAAGTTACACTTAACGCAATAGTTAAAAAATAAATATAGTCCTCATGTATTTCGTTTATTTGCTCTTTAATAAGACATTTAAGGGGATGTCGGGCTCAGAAAATGGTAATTTTCAATATTTTTTTATAAACAAAAAAATAATTTTTTAAAAAACCCTGAACGCTATGCCCTTAGACATGTTTTAAATATTATACTTGAATTTTTTAGATTTTTAAATTTGTAATTAAATTCTGATTTTTACGTTGAAAATTCATGCTGTTTTTTATCAATAATTACCGACCGAAAATTGATTATTCAATTATTATTAACAATTTTACTTGTCCTTAAAAAATCAGAACGCCATGCCCTCGGTTTTGTTTTAAACTACCCATATGAATTTTTTCAGAATTTTAAATCAATATTTTCAAGATAATTCTTATGTAGAAAGGTGTAAGTCCCTGTAACTTGGGTCCTACATCCCGTTAATGGTTTTAAAATAATTTTAAAGTTTCTTAATGATAATTTAAAAAAATCGATATATTTTAATACACACGATATCTGAAGATATAATAGTAAATAATAATTATTCTGTATTACCGACCTAATATTAATTTGTTATCTTCCGCTATACGAATGTGGCGTTGCACACGGTGGGCGAAATCGTTGGGCGATTTGTTCCTTGGGCGAAATGATCCGCATTCCAATTTTGACTCTCTGTAACTTAAAATAATGGCCCTGAAAAAATTTGAAAAATTCAAGAGAACTACTGAATATCTCTAAAACGTATTCCCACAGTTATACCCATACATATATATATATACACAAATATATGTGTGTTCGTACAGTATTTATAATTTTTTCGCATGTTAAATCTAATGCCACAAGATTTTTGTCAATGTTGCCAACTTAAATTTAAGAAAAAAAATTTAGCCCGCGAAATACGACCTTCTTAAACCGGCCGCTGAGATACGACCTTCTCCAACCGGCCACTGAGATACGACCTTTTCTAGCCGGACGCTAAGGTACGACCTTTTCTAACCGGCCGCTGAGATACGACCTTTTCTAACCGGACGCTGAGATACGTCCTTTTCGAACCGGCCGCTGAGACGCGACCTTTTTATTCGGAAGCGACGATTTGTTACTTTCATTCGTATTTACAAATAAATTCCATAGACATGTAATACACAGACTGGCGCGGCTCCGCAGTCTTGGTAGTGTCGGTACAGCTCGTATAACGGCATAAGTTACGTCGCGTAAGTCGTAACGCATCTTAGTAACCTCTAGCGACAGTCGACGTCAACGTTGTCCTCCACCGTCCACCGACCACCATGATGCAGACAATTCCGGGTTTCGGCACGAGATAAATTAATGTTAATATTAATACTTTTTCTTAATAAGGATATGGAAAATATTACAGTAATTGGTAAGATTTTTAATTTTTGTTTAATATTTTCTATAAATATCCAAAATTTTTTAAATAAATATTGTGATTTGTTTTTTTTTCAGAGCTGCTGCATATTGTGATATACGGGTTTGTTTGAGGTGGTTTTCCTTGCATTCTTTTACAACACACAAGCCAAGTTTTTGTTTGTATCATACGTACAAGGTAAACATTGTAAATCATTAATTAATTTTAATATACACTATGTAACGGGGTACAATCTTTCGCGTCGGTAGGGGTAAAGGGATCGGTTGCTACGGTACTGCCTAGTTATAGTCCTTAGGCGGTGCTCCGAGACTGCGCGGCGGATTCAAATCAGTGAACCCCGCGCACGACCTACCGTTGCGATGTCCGTTAACAACCGCGAGATCACTTGCCGATCTCGCGTCTTTGTACAGCTAAAACGTCGTGAGCTGAAAAGGACCGCGAATAAAAGGGATAAATTCGCGGTAAGTTTACCTCGGCCGCTCCTGAAACAGAGAGGGCGGTATTCGGGATAACGGGAATAACATACGCCGGTAATCAATAATCAAACTCGTACTCGGTTATTGATTACATATGAATTTTATTCAAGTTAAAGAAATAGAAACAAAGTTTAACAAAGAACAAAGATTTAACAAAAGCCGTATATAGGCCGCGTGAGGTCTCGCGACGAGGTGTCTCTCTTTCTAGCACGCGTACGCGGTCGCCCGTTAGCTTCCTCGCCGTCGCGCGCGGGCGAGATCCGTCGATTCCTAACTTAAAGTTATAGCCGTAAAGAGAGAGTCTTTACGGCTTCGGCGGCTCCCGAGTGGTGCACCACGTACCTTAAATCTCGATTCTCCCCGTCGATGCGTTCGACTTCGCCTGTTTTCCCTCTCTCCGTCGGGCTCTCGCGCGCAGCAACTTCGCCGTCCTCGCAGGTTCCTGGGAGTCGCTGGAGCTGTGCACTTAACACCAGCACGCTCACTCCACCAAGTCACTCACTCTTCACGGCGCGAAACCCAGAACCCGAGCAAGAATCCGCGATAACGATTCTTGTTCTCTTGCCGCGAAATATCAAGGAAGGCGTTACCGGCGACGTGTCTATCTACGATGACTCGCATAAACTCTCTATATACTCTCCTCAGTCAGCTTGCGCGTCGGACCATTATTAGTCCTTACGCGGCTTACGCGCGGGCTTTCCCGATCACCTACGAGCTTTTCCGATCGTCACTCGCGCTCGTTATAAGGTATAGCTTCATACGCATAAGAGTATGTAGCTTACCTTTACAACTATAAAGAGAGTTAAATAGTGGTTTATGCAAACAATTACGTGCACTCAATTATATATTGCTCTCTTTGTCTTATTCAAATGTTACAAAATACGGCTTTCGAGATTTTTTCAAATTACTCTATCTCTTTATGTGTGCTTTGATTGGTAAAAAAATATTATATATTAAATATTATATGTTAAATATTATTATTAAATATTATATTATTATTATATTTTTATTGGTTATCAAATTTGATTGGTAGATTGGTAGATAAAAACAATTTTTTTCAGGCTAGATTTTGATTAAATGTATTGTGTATCAAATTGAATAACTTTCTAGGATTGTTGCCTGTATAATAAAAAATTATAATTTACAGGATATATCCAATATAAAAATATTATATTGTTTGCGCGGCTTCAGTTATATCTATTAGTCGCATAATGTGGTGTTTATTACCATATTTTTGTAAATAAATTATAATGTTTATTGGCATTAAGGGGCCAATACACTGAAAATTGGTAAAATAAATTAAGACTATAAGTATTGTTATAAATAAGTGCATTTTTGCTATCTAAGTTATATTTACTTGGTACTATAATAACTGAAATATTTTGATCTAAATGCTCCATACATTGGAAAAATGCTTTTTGAGCTAAAGCGCAAAGTACACCTTTGACCAATGAACCAATTTTGATCTAATATCTCTTTTCTGTAGCTAAACATGTCCTTTACTACTGAAGCTATTCAAAATACGATATTTCTAAATCCTAAATTGTCGTGTTAAGGAAAATTAAAAATTTTCCAACTGTTTTAAATTATTGAAATGTTGTGTAATTTTTTACATTTATTTTACTCTACAATTTAGGATCTAGAAATATCACATTTTAAATAGTTTTAATAGTAACTGATATGTTTTAGATACAAAAAAGGTATTATTATCAAAATTGGTTCATTGGTCAACAATGTATATTGCACACCAGTTCAAAGCAGAGTGTCCAGTTGGCGATTTTTTTTCCTTTTCTCTCTTACGTATATTGATGTTTATTAAGCAAGAGCAACAAGGAGAAAAAATCGCCATCTGGCAACCCTGGTTCAAAGTGCATTTTTCCAGTATACAGAGGATGATAGAGATGGTAGGTGGTAAATCTTTCAATGTGTATAATTGTAAGTAAATATAACTTGAATAGTTATATATTTGAAAACTATGATTTTATAATTCATTTTAATATTTTTAGAGTATTATCTCCTTAATAAAAGCTTCTTTAGTGCTGATTAGAAAATTATGAGGTAGCGATTCATTACCTTACAGTCAATCGTATAATTAACATGTTTTTCAACAATATTCGGACTATAGAAGATATACATATGCGTTGGCTTTGCTCATCAAATTTCCGTATTCTAATCGGCATTAAAATTTGACAGAAAATTCTGCGTAAACGAGTAATTAATTATTAATTCCTTATTAATATTTATAATTTAATCACAAAGAAAGCTTTAGACAAAGATATAATTTGAAAAGTTATAAATTAAAATAAGAGTAACTGTATGCGTATTATGCAATACTTGCGAAAAACTAAAAATAGATTAACACTTGAATCTCAAATTTGACTGAAAATTGTGCGTAAATAAGTAACTATAATTACTTTATCATTATTATTTATAATTTAATCAGTGAGCGAAACTGGAGATAAAATATAATTTAAACAGTTAACGATAAAAATAAGCGTTACCCTATGTAATATGCAATACTTGCAAAAATAAATTAATTTTTTGTACGATATATTTAATTATCGTTATTTTAAATATTACGCTACCTTTTTTACTTAAAATAACAATTTGTTATATTATATTTATTTATGATTTATCACGCCGATTGTTAAGGAAATTTGTAACCTTCAATATTTTAAACACATGTGTACTACACGAGCAAATCATATTAACATTTCACTTGGTTTCACAACATCCGGCCATCGCCTTTTTATTTTACATTTTACAAAAAGGAAATTGCAAAATTTGCAAAAATTGTACTAAATATGCTTATTATCAAATAAATTATTCATTTGTTAGAAACAACTGTCAATTTTTAATAAAATTGGTAGTAACATTCATATTAATTTAAATAAAAAAATAGAGTTCTTAGATAGGTTTATACTGAATAATTTAAACCCATGAAGAAATGGTAGCAAAAATACTTAATAACTTCAATTCTATATATTCGCTGGAAAAAACCATCAACGTGTAATAAAATTAATCGTAACATACACATCAATTCAAATTAAGAAGAATGAGTTCATCGGTTTATACTAATAAGCATATTGCCAATATATTGCTGCTTGATAGGAATATATTGGAAATACATTGCTAATATAGCGCTAAAGCACACTTACCCAAAGATTCCCAATATGTTGGCAATAGTTGATAAATTATTTATTTATTATTATAGTGATAAATAAGGTTTAAATTTATAACTTAACTTAGCTAGAATCGGGTAAATTAAAAAAAAAATAAAAACAAAAGTTTGCCATCCCCGGGAATTGAACCTTCAATCTTTAGATCCAAATGCTTGCTCTTTACCACTGAACTATTTTGTTATTTTAATTTTCAACAGTTAATTTCAGGCTATAAAGACCAATTGAGAAAACGTTTAATAAATTTTCTAAGTCCAAACTTTATAACTACAAATTAAAATTAAATTCAAATTAAATTCAAATAAATTAAATTTATAAAATTTGGACTTAGAAAATTTATCAAACGTTTTCTCAATCGCTCGTTATAGCCTGAAATTAACTGTAACAATCAAATTAACAAAATAGCTCAGTGGTACAGAGCAAGCATCTGGATCTAAAGATTAAAGGTTCAATTCCCGAGGATAGCAAACTTTTTTTTTAATTTTTTATATGGTGTCAACATTCACAAGTATAGATTCCAATCACACTTTCAAAAATGTAATCTGATAAAAAAATCTTTAATTATTACTCCCATCCTATTTCTACTTATATTTTGCTTAAACTCCATAAAAAGTATCTGCAATAGATGGTACTTCAATCAAATATCGACAAGTAATTTTAATTAAATATTTATATATTTTTCTTGCTTAAACTTTATAAAGTTTCTGCAATAGAAAGTAGTGAAATCAAAGCGAAATAATCGACAAGTATTTTTTAACATACCATACATTGCATTTTTTTTAATTATACTTTTATATATTTGACTTAAACTCTATAAAAAGTTTTAATTAATTTCCACAAAACTGATAAAAAGGAAGCTTCTTTTTTTATTCTCTTTAAATAAACAATGTATATCATTCCCGTGCTTTACATCAGTAGATACACAATTTTATAGAATAATAATAATTCATTTGTGCAAAACTAATTTCTGCATAACTAATAAAAAGTAATTTCTCTCTTTTTTATGCTCTTTAAATAAAATAATACTTGCACCACCATTGATTAAGTATTTCAGTCGAGTTATTTTTGACCTACTAATATCCTCTTATATCGATGGTATTTAGTATAGGTTATCGTGTAAAATATAAAACACGTTCACTGGGGATCAGGGTGAACGGCTCCCATACAATAAAATAACAACACTTTAGTCGAGCTAGAAACTTTAATATAATTAAAATAATAATAATACACAAAATCAACGAACAATTTAGTCACGGTCGCCAGCCGCGTTCACGCGGCAAAATTTATATTTTGTACTATACGCGATTACCGCACACACACGCACAATCACAGCTTGACGGGAAGCTGGAAGACAGGGAGTTTAGGCAGGAACTCTCACCTGCAGATGCTCGAATTTAACAATTAATAAAATATAGCCACTCTCGATAATAATTAAATATGCGTTATAAAACTACACGTCTCGTTCGACGGCCCGACTCGGAATCACCGAGTTCGTCTCGATGTACCGATCAGCGAGTCCGCGCGCATGCGCCACGCGCAACAGTTGGCTCTCGTTCGCTTGACTCGGCCGATCCGACGTGCGTGTCTTGTTTATATACAGTGAACACCTCCGTCCCCGTGCACCGTCTCAACTGCTGGATACGAACAACCCGGAGTCGCTTCTACAGGAACAACGTCAATAAACGGTAAAATACTCTCGTTCCATACAATACCCTGTATTAATGTTAGTTCGTCCGAGTCTGTTTATTTGTTTCAGGTGCGGCATGCGGGAACGACGAAATCAACACTGTATGCAGATTTCCTCAGCTACTTCTTCTCACCAGGTTCCGGAGATGCCTGTTCTCAAGTCAATATCTAGCTGGATTGTCCGAGGTAATGTATAAATAGCGTCGTTTCTTCTTTTAACATTAATCTCTTGTGGAAGTAATTTCCTAACCTCAACATACCTCTCCTTCTCCTTACCTGCAACTAGGTTTTGACAACCTACTGCTTTCCTCAATTCTAATTTTATATTCAGTATGATTTATTTAATACTGTTGCAGGTACTCGAAGGAGGTTTTGTACCAACGAAGGATCATTACTTCTTGGAGGAGGCTGGATGTTTACCGGTTGTCGACGCTGTCCAATATTATATATTCTAGCTCAACTGCTACCTTCTACGATCACCTTCTCCAGGACATAAGGAACAGGATTTATAACAGGACCTCACTCAACTACTTCAGGATTCAACTTCAACAACCGGATAATTATTTACAGGACTGTTATAAGGATAGTGATTGTGTGCTTGTGTGCTTATGCGTATCTTGCTGGAGTGCGTACTCCTTCCTCACGGTTTAGCCTATCTGGATTTCGAGTGAGTTTTAATATTAATTCCTATAAGCTACGGGGCTTTGGAATATTAAATATATAATATAAATATAAATCAAGTATGTGACATGCAGTTAGAACTGCCATGTCACAAATAATATGGTCAAATAAAGCCATTTTACATCTAAACTAAAATGTATTTTTTATATTATACATTTCTTATTTTACCATAAAATTGTTATTAAGTACTAGTGCTTCATTTCACTGTAAAAGCAAATCAAAATCAATCGCTGTGTCGACATATAGGCCTCATTAGAAAGATATAATGTCGTTATATAAATCTTATAAATTTTACTTAATAAGAAAAAACTTAAAATATTTTATAAGTCTTTGATATATAAATATGCATATTCAATACGCTATTTAATTCAAAACAGACGTATAATTCAAAAGAAAGATGGCAACCCAACGCGTGGTGCAAGTATTATTTATTTAAATAGCATAAAAAAGAGAGAAATTACTTTTTATTAGTTATGCAGAAATTAATTTTGCACAAATGAATTATTATTATTCTATAAAATTGTGTATCTACTGATGTAAAGCACGGGAATGATATACATTGTTTATTTAAAGAGAATAAAAAAAGAAGTTTCCTTTTTATCAGTTTTGTGGAAATTAATTAAAACTTTTTATAGAGTTTAAGTCAAATATATAAAAGTATAATTAAAAAAAATGCAATGTATGGTAAGTAGTAAGGGTACCTTATAGCGCGCCGACATGGGCGTGGCCTAACAACAATGGTGTCTGGCGCGAACAATGGGAACAATGGGAACAATGGGAACAATGGGAACAATGGGGAACAATGGGGTTGTCTAGCACGTACAATGGGGTTGTCTAGCGTGGACAATGGGGTGTCTACCCCGGTGGTGACGTCACGGTGGGGGCCCGCGCGTGCCAGAGAGGGAGTGAGAGGGAAAGAGGGAGCTTCGCTCTCTCTCTCTCTCTCTCTCGTACTTATGTATAGGTAGGGTGGAACGGACTCTGTGACGTCACAGCGGGCCCCGTCGGAGTACATGGGTGCGAGAGAGAGAGGTAGAGGGAGTGCGCGCGCAGTGCGTCTCTCTCGTGCTGAGGTTGCTCCGGCGTCATAGACGCTCCGATGCAGTGCGTGGGTGTGAGAGAGAGAGGTAGAGGGAGTGCGCGCGCAGTGCGTCTCTCTCTCGTACTGAGAGTGTTCTGACGTTACAGCGGGGCCGGAGGCCCGCGCGTGTATGTGTGAGCGAGAGAGCAAGAGGGGTTGCGCGCGCAGTGCGTCTCTTGCAGTAAGAAGAGTGACGCATGTAAGAGAGAGAGAGAGAGAGAGCACTACTGCGCGTACCCACGCTCTCTTCCTCTACCTCTCTCTCTCGCACTCACGCAGAGATACTGATGATGCGCTAGGGTATTCTGACGCCGTATTATAATAGCTGACCCAGAGCGTCTATGTTGGTGTGAGAGAGAGAGAGAGAGTGTGTGTGTATACAGTATCCGTATAGACTTATATTTAGCATGGTACGAATGGGAGTTGGAGGTGAGAGGGTTATTTAATTAAATGTACGTAATTTGTAGATGTAGTGTGGGACTTACAACAGCACAGAGAACGAACCCTCTGTCGAGGGTCGTGACATCAGCAGAATATCCTGAGGTGCTTCTTACTACAGGACAGTTTGAAGACTTCAGGAATGCTCTGGAGGAGGAGACAGATGTCCTTCCTCCTGAGCAGCTGCCAAAGTTTGTTGCGTCCTTCTGCAGGGGGGGAGTGTTTGTGATAATAGCAGAGGATCAACGGTCCGCGGATTGGTTGAGTGGGATCGTGCCCGGACTAAAATCTTGGCGGGGTCCTGCTCTGACAGTCAGTGGAACGGAGGTGCTGCAGAGGCTGGTGAAGGCCAGCGCGTGGATACCGGGAGCACCGAAACCCACGGAGCTGGTTCTTCAGAGGCTGATGCGGTACAATCCGACGCTAAATACCGCAACATGGCGGGTCGTAAAATGCGACAAGGGGGCTACCGACGGTGCTGCAGCGAAGGACAACTTTCTTCTGGTGCAGATGCCGGAGTCCCAAGCTAGAGCCCTTCAGGCTCTAGATTGCAGACCCTTCTACTCACTGGAGCGTGTCACTTTCAAAGTACACGCGCCGGCGGTAGCGGAGTCTGATAAAGAGGCAGCAGTGCCGGGAAGATCGAAATAATGACCTTCAAGGCGCTGCAAATCTCACAAATTAACTTGCATCACTGCAAAGACTCTTCTGCACTATTGCGTAAGGGTTTGGCAGAGATGCACACAGGCCTGTCACTGGTCCACGAACCATGGACGGTGAGAGGAACAATCAAGGGTTTAAGGGGAAAGGGGCTTGTTTGTTACAGGGACATGCAAGCTGAGACGCCCAGAACGTGTATCATCACTAAGGGAGTAAATGTAACCCCGCTGATGGATTTCTGTACAAGAGACCTGACAGCGGTGAGGACGGAATCGGAAGGCATTGGAAACATAGTCATTGCCTCAGCGTACTTTCCATATGATGGAGAGGTAAATCCACCCACGGAAGTTAAAAGGTTAATTACCTTCTGTGAGAGTAAAAACTTACCGCTCCTAATAGGCTGTGACGCTAACTCACATCACATACTGTGGGGGAGCACAGACATCAATAGGAGAGGAGAGGAACTGGTAGAATATCTAGCCACAACCAAACTAGATATTCTAAACACTGGTACAACGCCAACATTCTGTAATAAACTTAGAGCAGAGGTATTGGACATCACGTTATGTACTGGAGAAATTACAAATAGGATCAAGAGGTGGAGGGTATCTGATGAACCGACACTATCTGATCATGCCAAAATTGTTTTCGAGTTAGTGGGACCTGGTACAAATCCTAGAACATGGACCAGGAAACCGAAGAAGACAAATTGGATAACCTACAAGGAAGAAATAAGCAGCTCACTAGCAAATTTTCCAGAACATATAAGAAACTGGAAGGAGCTTGAAGAAGCTGCTGATAAACTAAATAAAGGAATTATCTCAGCTTTTGAGAACAACTGTAGACCCACATTGGTGGGTAAGCGAGATAAAACCTACTGGTGGAACGAGAACCTAGAGTGTCTCAAGAAACAAGTAAGGAGAACCTATAAGCTGGCCCAAAAAAAAGGTACAGCAGACGAGTGGAATCATTACGCAAGTAAAAGAGACAGCTATCGAGCAGCAATTAGGAAGGCACAAGCAGAATCATGGGCCAACTTTTGCAGCGACATAGAAAAAGGCTCACAGGCAGCCCGGTTGGACAAGATCTTGTCAAAAAATCCGGAAGCTATATTGGGAGCACTTAAACTGCCAAATGGGAAATACACCATGACGGACGAAGAAACGTTGTACCGCCTGATCGAATCCTTCTACCCGGATTTCTCGAAAGAAGGGGAAGGGGCGATGGAAGTTCATGAGTCAAACGACTACGGAACGGGAAACCAGCATGCGGTGATCCAAACCGGATCATGCAGTGTTCTGGGGACCGAAATTGCCTCAGAGGACAAAGTAAGGTGGGCCATCGGATCTTTTGGGCCATATAAGTCACCAGGACTGGATGGTATTTACCCCGCACTATTACAAAGGGCGGGAGAGTGCATTATCCGTCCAATGACCAGACTTATTAGGGCAAGTCTGGAATTATGCCATATTCCAGAAAGTTGGAAGGGAACGAGAGTGACGTTCATTCCGAAAGCAGGTAAGGGGAGCTATACTTCTCCTAAAGACTTCCGACCTATAAGTCTTACATCGTTTATGCTGAAGACAATGGAAAGGCTCATAGATAGACATATTAAAGATAAACCTTTAAAAGAACGACCACTTCATAGGGATCAGTATGCGTACAGAGCAGGACACTCTACTGAGACTGCTCTGTGCAAAATAGTGAACCTGATTGAAGAACAAATTGAAAACGGAGGCTTCGCTCTAGCGGTTTTTTTAGACATAGAAGGAGCTTTCAACCATACCTCCAAAAGAGTAATCAAGGAGGCAATGAGGAGACATGGAATAGCTCAGCCAGTTACTGACTGGGTCGAACTCATTTAACAAACACAAAGCTGGTAATGACCAAGGGTAACACCAAGGTAACTGGCTGGGTGAACACGGGATGCCCACAGGGAGGGGTTATTTCCCCATCCCTCTGGAATCTTGTAATGAACACACTATTATGCCTACTAACCAACACGGGATGTGAGGTTGTAGGATATGCAGATGATCTAGCAATAATAGTTAGAGGACCATTTTTAGAAACACTATTTGACATCATGCAAAATGCCTTGAATAAGGTATATAAGTGGTGCCAAGGAGGTGGACTATCGGTTAACCCGGAAAAAATGGAAGTTATGGTGTTTACACGTAAATATAAGTGGAAAACAAGCATAAAACATCTCGAATATGGAGGAAAACGGCTAGAAATAAAAGAAAAAGCTAAATATCTAGGTGTCATTCTTGACAGTAAGTTAAACTGGAAAGAGCACCTTGAGAATCCGTGTAATAAAGTTATAAGAGTACTATGGCAAACACGTAGAGCTCTGCACTTGAACTGGGGTCTTAAACCAGAAACCATGATGTGGATTTACACAGCAATTCTGAAACCAAAACTCACGTATTCGGCAGTGATTTGGTGGAAGCGAGCAGGTTTGAAAACTGCGAACCAAATGCTGGAAAGGGTACGAGGATTGGTCCTGCGCTGCATCACCAATTCTCTAAGAACCACGCCAGTACAAGCTATGGGGGTCATAACGAATATTGAGCCCTTTCAGCTCACTCTTAAGTCAGAAGCCATAAAAGGATACTTAAGAGTTAGAAATCTCTTAGATCGACGGGCGGACAGGGGACTCCTAAGTACGCTCCCGCGAAATCTAAGAGAGAACTTATACGAGGGAACTGATAGATGCAGCACTGAGTTCCTATTCGATAAGAGATACAGAGTCAGTCTGCCTAGCAAAGATGACTGGAGTCAAGGACGTGTTAGGGTGCCGGAGGGCAAAGAACTCTGGTATACTGATGGGTCCAAGAATATCCAGGGAGTCGGAGCAGGGGTATACTGCAGAAAAAATGGGAAGAGTAGGATATATTCCTTAAAGGAATACAATACCATTTCCCAAGCGGAAACATTTGCAATCCTGCAATGTGCTAAAGCGGCACAGGAGAATTGCAAAGACGAAGAGATATACATTTACTCGGACAGCAGAACTGTGTTACAGAGTCTGAATGGTCACACCACTAAGTCCAGACTAATTTGGGAATGTCATAAGACACTAAATAGACTGGCAGAGTTGAATAAGCGGCTAACGCTAACATGGATACCAAGTCATGTAGGTATACGTGGTAACGAGGTAGCCGATGACCTAGCAAAGATAGGTACAAATGGAAAACATGCGGAACCAAGCATGATGGTGAAGATGCCACATAGCCACCTCATAGAATTATTAAAGGAATGGCTGGTGAAGGAACACCAAAGGGCTTGGGTAAAAACTGCAGGATGCAGACAAGCTAAAGCCGCACTCGGAAACGCAATAAGCGGACACTGGGAAGAAGGGCTTAGGAAACTTAGCAGAAAGACAGCTCGCAAGCTAATGGACATACTTACTGGAAATGGAGATTTGCGATACCATAGGTATAAAATGGGACTGGAAACAGATCCATTATGCCGAATGTGCAAGGAGGCAAACGAAACACCTGTACACATCTTATGTGAATGCCCCAGAATCATGACAAGAAGATGGCGCCTCACAGGTGAATTTCTAATTGATTCAGGAGATATACCCAGTTGGGATGTCCAGAGAATACTTGCTGTTTGGCAGGGTCTCTGGGCGGTGCCCGATTGAAAAAACCAAGGACCCATAAGAAGGCTCACCCAGGTGTGGCAATATTGCTATACACTTCGGGGGGCTAAAGATGGGAAATGGAAAACAGGGCGCAAAGGGAATACCCAAGTGCCTGGCATAACCTAGTCATATAGGAGGGTGCCAACTGAGTAACTTAATAATAATAAGTTGTAGATAAATTCCCAGATGTTTATTCAAGTATTATAATATAAAAGGAGAGAACGAGACATAGAATGAATAATTACGCACGCAGAGATATACATATAGATGATTATACAATACATAAAATTAAAACTAGATTTGACACTCGGTTAATATTAAGTATAAGAGTAGCTTAAGAATAGACGCAAAGACACTCACACACATTTTATTATACGAAACTTATAAATAGACAGTGATTCCGGTTGACCTGATAAAACTTATAGTAATTTACACACTTAGATATAGAGTAAATAAGAGTAAAATTATACGTGTTTTGCATTCGATTAAATATATATTACGTTAATAATAGAAACTTACACCTAATGTACCTGTTTATATATTATAATTAAAATTATTATTATTATTATTATTATTATGTATTCTTTTACATGTTTGCAAATGAGTTATACAATGAACATTCTTCTTACAATTATTATTATAATGAAAATTATTGTTGATATTCTTATAAAATAATTTTAAATTTAATTTATCGTTGTATGCAGTATCGTCGGTGAACAATCTCCAAAAACTGTCCATGCAATGACCGTGAGACATGTGATGAATAAAATTAACGCAATACTGATCACACAGGATAGAAGCGAAATCTTGTAGCTGCTTAGGACTCCAGGTGTAAACCTTACAGTTTCTTCGGAGACATTGAATATGTTGTAGTACGGTGGGTGGTCGACCGAAACTGTCAAAGAAGTATCCGATTCCGCGTTTATCGATGTAGATGGCCAGCCAATGCTCACCGGATTTTCGGTGGTCCTCATTGTTAACAACAATTGCAGTCGGCTTCGTCAGAATCTGAGGAATCTTGTCCGCAAGGTACACTCCCACTGTCTGCAGAGGCAAAATTTTTATTGCGTTGAGTATTTGCAACGTGTTCATGCTTTGCAGCGGCTTCCTCCTCCTCGCGTACTATGTCGTATAAATGATCGGCATCGATCGTATCTTGGGAGATTGTGGAAATACTTGTGTTGCTCGCATCTATAGGAGTTGAGTATGCAGTACAAGTTACGGTTATCGGAGTGCTCTGTCTTGATTTGGTTGGTGTTGGCGTTTTTTGTCGTGGTTTCCCAGACGGTGTTCCTTGTCTCGTAGACGCAATAATTGTATGTCGTCTTTTGTCCTTGTTGATGTCCTCTTTTTCCGTTTCCTTCTTTTTTTCTTTTAGATCGATGACTTTGCTGGTTGAAGGGCGATAGGCTAATGTTTTATGCAACCAAATACGTTAAAACACGTTCACTGGGGATCAGGGTGAACGGCTCCCATATCATAAAATAACAACACTTTTATTTTGGCTAGAAACTTTAATCTAATTAAAATAATAATAATACACAAAATCAACTAACAATTTAGTCACGGTCGCCAGCCGCGTTCACGCGGCAAAATTTATATCTTTCACTACCCGCGATTACCGCACACACACGCACAATCACAGCTTGACGGGAAGCTGGAAACAGGGAGTTAGGCAGGAACTCTGACCTGCAATTAATTAATTAATTTAAATTAGTATTACTTGAGTGACTAACTTCAACCAAAGCCGAAGGAGTCGGCACATTATCCAACGGAGCAACACGATCAGGATAAACAGAATATTTTCTGGTTCTATTTCCAGGAAATTTCCTCATATTTGTATTTACCCTATCACAACCCGAAGAACGTTTACTAGAACATTCTTTACTCCAATGATCCTTAGCCCCACATTGGAAACAACCTTTGTTTCTTTTCCGCAAATTTGGAACAATCTGTACTGCAGGGGTAATTTTATTGGTTGACACACATTTCTTAAAAACTTCGTTATAAATATGCTGTTGTATACCAAAATTATTAGATTGCCAGTTATTATTTTTAACATTACTTGAACTATTAAACTCCGTACACTTCCTAGGTGATTGACCTGTTTTCCATTTCTTAACTTTGGGTCTTCCTTGAACAACAGGAGCTAGAATTTCGGGTGACCAAGCCCTTTGCATCATTTCTCTCTGTTTACTACCATACAATTCATTAATACTCATAATTGGGACTTTTTCTTGTGCGGGAAACTGGCTAGATTGGGAGCGAGGTGAGACAACATAATTTCTCCTATCTAAAGGAACTTCGTTCATAGATTTATTTGAACCATCCATCGTTTCTAATAAATCTTCCCGTGGCGCATTTTCACTTGAAACTTCCTTTGTCACCAAGTCTATTAATGCGGGCTGACCATTTACTTCTCTATTGGATTCCGAGGGGCAGTTCACAAACATTAGATTTTTACATCTTCTTACTTTCTGTTCTGTTTTGTACAATAACTTCTTAACATCTCTTTGTACTTGGAAACCGTCTTTATTATTCCTTCTTAAATCTGTACTGCTAGAATGAAAATTACTGGGTGCTTGATTTGTTGAACAATAAAATGATGATTCCACTTGAACATCATAAATAAACTCTGCTTCACTCTCATCTACAGCTGGATTCCATACAGCAGCCGTCTGTCCATAGTATTGTCTTATTAAATATCGATGGACACGCTCTCTAACAGTTATGCCATCACAATTACGAGTTATTTCCTTTTTGTCAGCAAATTTAAAAATTTCCCAATCAGTTAGCTTTTTCAGCTCCATTAAAATAATTTTACTACCTGCTTCAACATCTAGACTAACCAAATCTTCTCCGGGCAAGAGCTTTAAGGACAACGACCAAAGATTACCCGCCATTTCATCACGATTCTATTTTGGCTTGAAAAATAAATGATCACGGAACGAAACACAAAATTCCACTGATTATTCCTTACAATTAACCTATACTATCTCAGGTAAATGGTTCCTCAATTGGCTCAATACTAAAACGAATTCAATTAATTAAATATAATTCTTAAAACTATATAAAACGTAGTCTAAAATTTAAAAAAAAACCTTTCCAAATCCAAAGCAAGATAAAAAAAAACTACTGGTAAACCAGTTAAAGTCAAATCAAAAAAAAAAATTAAAACCAACTAAAAAAACAAATTTTTAAGGTCGAAGCAACAAAAAAAAATGTAAGCGCTATCAAGCCTTTCTCGAATTAACACCACAAACAAAATATTTTATATCGAGCAATTATTTTCCAATCAAGCGAACCAAAAAAAAACTATTAATCACTATCAAACACTGCATCAATTATCCCATTTAAATATGCAAACTAATTTATTCAGCCGTTAGTTCACAAAGGCAGCAACTCAACTTAGTGCGCCAATGCTCAGGTTAATCGCAAGCAAAATAAATTTTATATACAAGGTGCCGGATAAACAATATGGAGCTAGAATTGGTGGAAATGCTAGAATATTAATATATAAAGGTAGCAAGGGTTATGCTTGAAGGGAATGAGGTGGAGCTTGAATGCAAATTAATGGTAGAAAAGTTGTCAACTAATAATAAAATTTTATAATTAAGAATAAATAATCACCAACCTTTAACTGCTTCGGTTACCAGGATAAATATAAAATTATAATTTTACTTTCTTTTCTATTTTTAATTTCGAACAACAAACATTACTTTAATAATTAGTTATTCACTCAAAAGAAATAAAATCTAATTTATTTACAAAAATAAAATTTTCATTTATCAAAATTATAAAAAAAATTCACGTTAATAAAATAAAATAAAATGCTAGCTGGAAAATATATACATCATGGAATTATTTAAATAAACAACTTAACACAATACATGAGTATGCTCTTCGAATTAATTAATATTTCAAGCTAGACAAACCAAAAACACTTTATCGCTGAGCAAAAGCCAAATTAATTAATTTAAACTTGCTGTACTAATATTTACAAGCATTTTTATAAAAAAAAATGTTCACTTAGCCAAAAAAAAAAAAAACAATTTCAATTGACTTACCAAGTCGAAATAAAAAAAAATGCAAAATCACAAAATCCTCGCACGAGGTCAAAATGGCCGCCCAAAGCCAATTCCTCGGCGTCCTCCTGTTTGTGTGTGCGGTAATGGCGAACCACGCGATCCCGAAATTTCCCGATTAAAATTTAACACCGGGGTCCTGTCACGGTCGCCATAAAACACGTTCACTGGGGATCAGGGTGAACGGCTCCCATATCATAAAATAACAACACTTTTATTTTGGCTAGAAACTTTAATCTAATTAAAATAATAATAATACACAAAATCAACTAACAATTTAGTCACGGTCGCCAGCCGCGTTCACGCGGCAAAATTTATATCTTTCACTACCCGCGATTACCGCACACACACGCACAATCACAGCTTGACGGGAAGCTGGAAACAGGGAGTTAGGCAGGAACTCTCACCTGCAGATGCTCGAATCAAACAATTAATAATAATCTAATCACTCTCGATAAATAATTAAATAAGCGAGATAAAACTACACGTCTCGTTCGACGGCCCGACTCGGAATCACCGAGTTCGTCTCGATGTACCGATCAGCGAGTCCGCGCGCATGCGCCACGCGCAACAGTTGGCTCTCGTTCGCTCGACGCGGCCGATCCGGCGTGCGTGTCTTGTTTACGTACAGTGAACACCTCCGTCCCCGTGCACCGTCTCAACTGCTGGATACGAGCAACTCGGAGTCGCTTCTACAGGAACAACGTCAATAAACGGTAAATTACTCTCGTTCCATACAATACCCTGTATTAATGTTAGTTCGTCCGAGTCTGTTTATTTGTTTCAGGTGCGGCATGCGGGAACGACAACATCAACACTGTATGCAGATTTCCTCAACTACTTCTTCTCACCAGGTTCCGGAGATGCCTATTCTCAAGTCAATATCTAGCTGGATTGTCCGAGGTAATGTATAAATAGCGTCGTTTCTTCTTTTAACATTAATCTCTGGTGGAAGTAATTTCCTAACCTCAACTCACCTCTCCTTCTCCTTACCTGCAACTAGGTTTTGACAACCTACTGCTTTCCTCAATTCTTATTTTATATTCAGTATGATTTATTTAATACTGTTGCAGGTACTCGAAGGAGGTTTTGTCCCAACGAAGGATCATTACTTCTTGGAGGAGGCTGGATGTTTACTGGTTGTCGACGCTGTCCAATATTACATGTGCTACCTCTGCTGCCACTTTCTACGATCACCTTCTCCAGGACATAAGGAACAGGATTTATAGTAGGACCTCACTCAACTACTTCAAGAGTCAACTTCAACTACCGGATAATTATTTACAGGACTGTTATAAGGATAGTGATTGTGTGCTTGTGTGTTTATGCGTATCTTGCTGGAGTGCGTACTCCTTCCTCACGGTCTAGCCTATCTGGATTCCGAGTGAGCTTTCTAATTAATTCCTATAAGCTACGGGGCTTTGGAATATTACATATATAATATAAATATAAATCAAGTATGTGATATGCAGTTATAACTGCCATGTCACAACGTAGTTTATATGCATATGTCAATGCACAACTCATGTACTCCCTTTTCCGTCCATGTAAAAAACAAAAGTGGTCGTTAACGCGTGGAAGGTTTCTAAACGACGGACAGTTGAACTCCTCCAAATTGATTATTTGTCTAGCGAGAAGGTTTTGAAGGAATAAAACTTTAGGTATTCCCCTAACGTAGATCCTCAAAGCGTTTCGTGCAACTTCTCGTAGACTGTTGTACACGTCGACACTGTTGGATTCACCGTCGAACCATTCTATGCCATGGTGATAGCACGTTAAGTAACTGTTAGTGGCTACGATACCCTTGGACAGTTCTGTGTAGTCGTATGGAGCCTTGATCAGCCAGTGCGCTATGAAATTGCAATCTACGCCGAGAACAGCAATTTCTTTCGGTAGAAAGAGTCCTTCCTTGTCGTGAAACGCTTGAATATCGATTATATAATCGAGCTTCTCCATGCCGTTTGAGTTGCGGAGAACTTGAGTCACTTGTACTACACCACTCAAGGTAACAAGCTGAACTGACAAAATGTTTTTCCTTGGCTCAGCAGAATAGCTTTAAGACCTCCTTCTTCTCACTGAATTGAAAAGAAAAGTTTTCAAAGAAAATCCCTACCATTTTTTTTGACTCCTCCTACTTTGAGTTTAAGAATGAAAATCTGTTACGACCTGTCTAGCAGAGTCGATTTCAAGAACGTTGTCAAACTCGGCATAAACGATACAATTAATCGTTTTATTCAATGCACTTTGAAATTTAACTTCGATTTTGAGACTTCCAGATTTTACTAAATTCCAATGAGAAAAACTATTTGCCGAAAAATCTGGTGTAAGATCGAAAGCGAATAGACAATAACCATTAGGGTAATTCTCTCTACTGATAGAATTTCCTTCGTTAAGAAAATGTATACCAGTACCTGAGAACAAGGTGTGATATGCGTCAACGTACATTGGTCTTGTATTCGAAAACGTAGGTTGTAAAGGTTTCGAAGGTACTTGTACACCATCTACGTAGAGAGACAAGTAATTTATACCGTAATTTTGAAAATTGAAAGGATTCAAAGTTTTGTTTCCATTGAAAGCCTTATTATCAACAAATCCCAGTATCACTCGTTTCGGTAGTTGTCCTAAAATCACGTTGTCGAGTGTTTCACCCAAGACACCGCTATGTATCGTGAATGTTTTGATTTCCACTCTGGTTATGGGATATTTAGCGGTTGTAGTTGCGAGAGTTTTTGCATGGGCCAATAGAATTCCAGGACTTATTTTCACGCGTCTTACGAGTAAATTTGCTTCGGTGATGTTTACGGTGTATGAGCCTGCGGCTGACGAATCCATTAAACAAAATGAGTCCTTTGAACGTACAAGACGTATTTTCATTTCGACGCCATTGATGAGTAATTTATCCTGATTAAAAATATCGCAATGCAAATGTCCAATGAGATCGACGGTTTTGCCATCGGATGTAAAATTTCGTCTGTTTGCAAGTCCTGCGTTTGTACCCTCGTCAGGGGTGCTGTCCATCTGTATTGGTGTATCTGCATACCACAAAGTCGTCGATAGATGCGATTCTTTAGCTGCTGGGCCGTAATTCAAGAGTGTTTCTATGTACGCTCTGTACGGATAAGCGTTATTCGGAGGAGTGATTGGTTTCTGATTAAAATAAATATCGATTTGATTAAATAACGAGTGTAAGATAGTATATTACACAACTAGGGAGGTAAAGTATTGGTCAGTCCATAGCACATGTAAATTGGCACCTGAGCCGAAGGCGAGGGTGGCAAACATGTGCTATGGGGTGACCATTTTACCTTCCGTGGGATGTATACTATTTTTCACCACCAGTAGGCCGAAAATAACACATTCCTTTTTCGGTGCCGGGAGGGAATGTGGTACTTTCGGTCTACGTGTGGTGAAAAATTATTTACAGGTCCTACGTGTTTGTCATCGTCTTTCGAATAAGGTTTGACTTTTACACAAACTTTGAGAAGTGTATGCGCAAGATCCAGGTAATCTCCTCCTTGATTTTGAACGCAAAATTCGATGGGCGAATCGTCGTTTAACGACGAAATTGGATTATAAGTAGTCCAACAACTCGATTCGATACTGGTTTGCGTTTGAGGGAGTGAAAATATATCCAACTCACTTTTGAGACACTCTGAGCTGTGAGAATGTAAAAACGCCATTTTTAATTGAAAACGTCAAAATTATTCTTTGTCTTATTTTTTGTTTTCGATATTTTCCTCGATTTCTTCTTTTTATTCTGTTTCTTACGCTTCACTTTTGGCTGTAACCGTATCAAAGACTTGGTTTTTTTTGTACGTTTCCTTTTCTTTATACTTTGACGACGTTTGTACTTTTTACGAGCTTTAAGCTGTTTGATACGTACACTTTCACCGTTCCACGGAAACTGTAGAGCTCTCCTTTTGTCGAATGTTTTATATCCAGACCCCTCCATCATTTTATTAATTTTGTCTACGGCTTTACGTTTCAAACTTTTACCAGATTCGTTTATACGATTATTAAACGATTCTTTGAACGACAGATTTCCATCCGACACGTCATCTAATATGTTGACGCCTGCTCGGACTGCTTCTTTACCAAGGGCGCGAGCACCTTTAGCAATCAAAGGCACCGCTCTTCTAAATAAACCTGCGAGCCAACTACCCACACCGTGTCCTCGTTGCGATGTTGAACCTGCATAAACGTGATGTACGCCCCGTCCGCTTCCAATTTGACTATCGTAATAAAGAGAGTAATAAGCCATGCCAAACAAACGACACTTAATCAATCCTTTTAAAATGTAACGCTGCGGTCAACGTACCAAACTCGAATGGTATTGGATGACCATATTGATCTCTTATATCAATGTCGATAACTTGAAAACAATTGTAAAGTATGGGTGTATAACTGACGGGTGTAAAACGTTTAACTACAGTGTTTCCATAATTAAAGTGTTTCGATTGAATATTCACTATGCGAAGCAGTGGTGCGTGAGAATCTCCTACTATACAAGGTTCACACAGATTTGAATAAACAAAAAGTTGATCGGGTATGGCTCTCGAGAGGCTGGCGGGAAAATTTGCTACTTGAATCGTCGATCCATCGTGACTTTCAAATTCTAACGTTTCGTTCAAATCGAAACCTAAAATACGATTAACCGTCGTTGAAAATGTAGCAAACGGTTTCGTACGATTTTCATTTTCTTTGAATTTTATCATTTGTACGAAACCTCCGTTTTCATTATAGACTAATTTTTCAATTTCAGTGTTGCCGTGATATTTGAATAAACTGTCGTTTATACAGTCGACAAGCTGATTAATATCATCGTATATACCGTGTTGAAAATAATAGTTTTCCGTTGCCAATAATTTTGATTCCTCTCTGCTCAAGTGCAGGGTAGTGCAGGGTACGTGTATCTCGGATAGTCCAACCATCCATCGTCCTTGTAAAGCTATCTGCTTTGGTAATTTAGTCGAAAAGCACGTCGTTGTATTGTCTGGAAAATATTTCATACTACTGTTGCTCGGTAAAACAATGGTAAAATCGTCGGAATCCATTTTACAATGCTTTTAAATCGTTGACAGAGACCCACGAATTAAATTTTTCAGGATATCCAACCCAACTGACGAAATACTGTTTACGTTTACCTTTGCCTTTACTACGTAAAATTTTATCTATTTTGTGTTCACGATTTTCTACGCGACAACTATCAACGGCCGTGAGTTCTTCGGGATAAAAGAATCCTTCAATGCTTTCACCGTCCAAATCGGTCAAAGTATAAACGTAAATGTTTTGTTTTTTCGCAACACTTTTAATTATAAAAATTTCCTCTTGCCATCCTCTGACGTAACCTTTTTCAAAAGCGTTCTTGTCTCTACTGATTCGAACGTAACTACCGACTTTGTATATATTCTTTTTCCGTTTCGGTAATTTGTTTCTGCACAGACGTTCTAAATTTTTTCGCGCAATCTCTTCGTTGTGAATAGTTACCGACGTCGGTGTCATTTTAATGCTAGAATGTCTTGTGTTATTGTAAGCCTTGACGATGTGTTGTAATACGTCAATGTACCTACGAGTATTTTTATGTGTGAAATAACGCCACATACGTTCTTTCAGAGTTCTATTTATTCGTTCAACCACCGCAGCCTTCACATCCGGATTACGCACAACGCGAAATCGAATGTCGTTACGTTTTAAAAAATTTTGCATAAATTTACCGAGAAACTCCTTTCCTCGATCGCTTTGAACCATGTACGGAAAACGTTCTCCGCTTCGTTTTAAAATTTTTTTGAATGCCTCGGTTACTTGGTCACTCGATTTGTCTTTCAAAGGTTCCACCCTCACAAATTTACTTAAAACGTCGATCGCCACCAAAACGTAAGACACTCCGTCGTTGTAATTTTTGATTGAGCGCAAGTCCTGTAAATCGACCTCCCAAACTTGATCTAAATACGACACGTTGTAACAGAATCTCTTAAACTTTCTTCGTACAGGAAGATGTAAAGTATAAGCGTCGTATTTTTCCAACCATTTATAGATCTGTTCCCGCGGTACATCTTTATTCAATCTGATTAAATTTCTTGCACCCGAAAACCCTGCTTCGTGCGAAGGATCAAAATACTGAGACTCTAACATTTTATTTACATATTTAGACTAAGAAATTTTTTTTAATTTCCTTTTTTTTTTGAAGGCGGTTTTGGACAATGGTACTGTTTTTAAGACTGTCGAAACTATTATTAAACATCGAGTTATATTCGTCACTGTCGGATTGATGTACATCTTTTTATTTCGGAGTGTCTGAAAAACTTAACTTTTGAGTCACATCGTCAAACATTCTTCTATTACCGATATACTCTTGAGGTGTCAAGACATCCTTTAAAAACTTGGTAAATTCTCTTTTTCCCTCTGGATTGGTCGTTTTTCTGTGTCGTGCAGCAAAATTGATTAAATCAATGATATTTGAATTTTTGATCGTCTTACCGTCAATGGTCACCAGTCCCTTTCTGTTCCAAAAAATTCTAGTCTTAAAATTATTCAAGTGGTTCAACAAAAGTTCTGATTTTCTTTTATAAACGGGTGGAACACTGTTTATTATTTTATCGTAAGTAATTTCGTTTTCAATCTCTTCAAATGTATCGTTTGTCAGCGGGTTTGGATATTTTTTTTCAGATTTAAAAATAAGTAACGTTGTAACAACTGTATATACTGTTTTAAACGATCTCTGTCATCTAAAATGTTTGTAGAATCTAAAACTCTTTTCATTTCATCGTCGAGTCTGGAGAGATTATCGCCTACAGTTTGCGTTGTTTGTAAGTTTGAAACATTTTCGTTGGGTTTACCGTCCGTAGAGTTTGATGTAACTGATTGCTTTTGAATTCTTTCCATCTGTTCGGCGGGGACAAGAATCATTTTCTTTGTTCTTTCCATTATTACTGTAAAAGCGTGGAAAAGAGCGTCGATATTATAGGCTGTAGTACAAACGGTAAGAAACTACCACCCTTTTGCACGATTATACGCTTCTTTTTTTTCCAGCAGCCGTTAGTCTTGTTGCATAATTTTCTGAGAATATTTTGTGACGTTTTAATTTTTTAAATTGACAATCTTTCAAAGGTACTACACCTTGTAAAGTATTTAAAGCGCACTCACAAATATATTTAATTAATTTTTTATCGGCGGTTTTTAATATTGCTAAACGTTGCTCTTTGTTTGCTCGTGCTAAAGCGTGCAACAGAACAACGTACCTTTGTTCAAATACTTTTGATTTATTTTTTACTCGGAAAGATTTCGATGTAGTCTTTGCCATTATCGTTCTTAAACTGAAGTATCATCTGCTTGATACTTTTATTTATTGTATTTTTAAATGTATTTTATAAATGTACTACTACGATTTTTAGGCACATAGACGTAATGAAACTCGTCGTCTGGAAATATACAGCTTCGAAATCGAAACTCGTCGGGTGTTGCCTGCGTCAAATCTAATAAAAGATAACCGTATGCCTGTTTTACAGCATCTTGATATGCTTCCTGCAAAAATTTAGCGTCTTCGGGGTACACTTGTCGCGCGAGATATCGAATTTGAGCTTGGTCCCGAGGATTTTTAAACAACACTATGTAATTTGAGTTTAAGCTGACGTCGCGTTGACCCTGTCCTTGATGAAAAATATTTTGAGTTATAAAAATAACACTTATATTTTTATGATGACATCCTTTGGTGAATAAATCGACTATAACACTGTTTGACGATTCACGCATCAAGTCGTCGATTATAATTAATTTTTTCAAATGTGGATCGTTTGAATAATCTTCGGGTCTCGGTAGACCCTCGCGAAATTCAACACACGAAAACTCTTGACTTTTGTAACCGTCTTGCGACTCTCCGTAATAAAAAATAATCCTATCGAAAACAACGGTCGGTCATTTGAGTACGAAACTTTATGAATTTTCGAACCCACACCGATTTACCATAACTCGTAGGACCGGAAATCGTACAAGTCCACGGATGACGCCAGCGCGTATCCATTTTGTGATAAGGTCGTTCCGCGTTCGGCGGCGGCGGCGGCGGCGGTCAACGCGCTGCTAGAGTTTTAGCGTCGTTTTATTTAATTAGTTAAACGCGGAATAAAAAGCATATTTAGTGGACGCTGCGCAATGTTAATTTTACAGCGTTGCGCAGACCAGCTGACCCAGCGACGTACGCGGGAAAACCTTGTTTGTACGCGCACGCTGAAAAAAGCTTGTTTGAACGCGCACGCGGAAAAACCTTTTTTGAACGCGTTCGCTTAGAATAGCTGATTTATGAGCGCGGGTGAGCGGACGAGGTACTATTTCACTAAAACTATTATTATGTAACGCCATCTGTTCAAAATCACAACCATTAAGCGTATAATTTATCGATTTTTCCTTTTTTTGAATCCAATATTCTCCCACGACAGGATGACTGCGATTTAACAAATTAACAAAGGAAGGCGTAGTTTTTATTACGAGGTATTGTTGACTTATCTACAAAGGAAGATGCGTTGTCCTTTTTCCTTTTTTACAGAAAGAAATGTAATAAAAAATTTTGACTACTTTTCTATTGTACGTTTTCTAAATTTATATCTGTTTGTCAATTTATTAGTTTGTCAATGTATTAGTTTTTCAAATATTTAAAAATAGAATTCCGCGAAGACAAGGTGTCCAAGAAGAATACATGAAAAAATCTTTTGAGTACACGTAACGTATAAAATTTAATTTACGAGATTGAGTAAAAGCTTGAGCATACGATTGTTAAACTTTTTTTAAATAATAATATTCAAATATTAGATTCCCACACTTTTAGAGAATGACATCTGTTCAAAGATTATCGTTAAATGAATTATTTATAGAATTTTCTTTATACTCTCAAAATTATTCCACGACTCTATAAAAATTTATGTAATTCTTAAAATTTTAAAAATTTACAAAAGACGTTTTTATTTATTACGCGTATTGTTCATTTACCGACAAACGTAGACGCGTGAACTTTCTTTATAGTAAGAAATAAATAATCTTTACGACTTTTTATTGTATATTTTTAAATTTATGACGTTTCATATCCGTTTCTTACTTTGTCAACTACACAAAAACGTACACGGAATAAAAATCTATTCAAACTTTTCTTGCGATATTGCGAGAAAAAATAATTTTTACGTATACGCACCTTCCCACGATATCCTCCCTTACAACTTACCCTCGATTTTCCTTGGAGGTGGTACCTAAGTAACGCTGCAACCTTACCATTGGCCAAAATTTTTTCCTATTTTATTTTACTCCCTCTGCTAATTTTTCCACCTCTACTCGTCGTCGACTTAAATATCGAAACTTTGTGTAGGGAGAGTCAGTCATTTTTTAAAACTACAGCTAAAATAGAATTTTGGCAAAATGTCGAGTAACTGTAGGATACACGTTTTGAGAGATTTAAAACATCGCGACATGAGAAGAATAATTAATTCGAAACAAAGTGTAAGAGTGTCAACGTTTCATACCCCTTCGTCTTTCTACGTACAAATAATCGACGAAGACGAAGCGTACAGTGCTCAACAGAAGGAAATCAACGAGTATTACGAAGTAGTACCGAAATACATTCACACCGAAAAAATTGTGTCTGAAAATAATCAAGAAAGAGTAGTCATTGTACCTGTGACTAGTAAATTAAATTATGCAGACCTTTATGTAAGTATACAAAGAAATTTAAACAATGACAATGAAAATTAATTTAATAATTAAATAATTTATTAATATTATTTTTTCAGCCAAGTCAGTTTATAGTAAACGGTGAATGGGGACGATATATCACGGATGACGTCATCGAACGTTGCAGATCGGTAGACACTGGAGATAGTATCAAGGTTCACACAGATTTGAATAAACAAAAAGTTGATCGGGTATGGCTCTCGAGAGGCTGGCGGGAAAATTTGCTACTTGAATCGTCGATCCATCGTGACTTTCAAATTCTAACGTTTCGTTCAAATCGAAACCTAAAATACGATTAACCGTCGTTGAAAATGTAGCAAACGGTTTCGTACGATTTTCATTTTCTTTGAATTTTATCATTTGTACGAAACCTCCGTTTTCATTATAGACTAATTTTTCAATTTCAGTGTTGCCGTGATATTTGAATAAACTGTCGTTTATACAGTCGACAAGCTGATTAATATCATCGTATATACCGTGTTGAAAATAATAGTTTTCCGTTGCCAATAATTTTGATTCCTCTCTGCTCAAGTGCAGGGTAGTGCAGGGTACGTGTATCTCGGATAGTCCAACCATCCATCGTCCTTGTAAAGCTATCTGCTTTGGTAATTTAGTCGAAAAGCACGTCGTTGTATTGTCTGGAAAATATTTCATACTACTGTTGCTCGGTAAAACAATGGTAAAATCGTCGGAATCCATTTTACAATGCTTTTAAATCGTTGACAGAGACCCACGAATTAAATTTTTCAGGATATCCAACCCAACTGACGAAATACTGTTTACGTTTACCTTTGCCTTTACTACGTAAAATTTTATCTATTTTGTGTTCACGATTTTCTACGCGACAACTATCAACGGCCGTGAGTTCTTCGGGATAAAAGAATCCTTCAATGCTTTTCACCGTCCAAATCGGTCAAAGTATAAACGTAAATGTTTTGTTTTTCGCAACACTTTTAATTATAAAAATTTCCTCTTGCCATCCTCTGACGTACCCTTTTTCAAAAGCGTTCTTGTCTCTACTGATTCGAACGTAACTACCGACTTTGTATATATTCTTTTTCCGTTTCGGTAATTTGTTTCTGCACAGACGTTCTAAATTTTTTCGCGCAATCTCTTCGTTGTGAATAGTTACCGACGTCGGTGTCATTTTAATGCTAGAATGTCTTGTGTTATTGTAAGCCTTGACGATGTGTTGTAATACGTCAATGTACCTACGAGTATTTTTATGTGTGAAATAACGCCACATACGTTCTTTCAGAGTTCTATTTATTCGTTCAACCACCGCAGCCTTCACATCCGGATTACGCACAACGCGAAATCGAATGTCGTTACGTTTTAAAAATTTTGCATAAATTTACCGAGAAACTCCTTTCCTCGATCGCTTTGAACCATGTACGGAAAACGTTCTCCGCTTCGTTTTAAAATTTTTTTGAATGCCTCGGTTACTTGGTCACTCGATTTGTCTTTCAAAGGTTCACCCTCACAAATTTACTTAAAACGTCGATCGCCACCAAACGTAAGACACTCCGTCGTTGTAATTTTTGATTGAGCGCAAGTCCTGTAAATCGACCTCCCAAACTTGATCTAAATACGACACGTTGTAACAGAATCTCTTAAACTTTCTTCGTACAGGAAGATGTAAAGTATAAGCGTCGTATTTTTCCAACCATTTATAGATCTGTTCCCGCGGTACATCTTTATTCAATCTGATTAAATTTCTTGCACCCGAAAACCCTGCTTCGTGCGAAGGATCAAAATACTGAGACTCTAACATTTTATTTACATATTTAGACTAAGAAATTTTTTTTTAATTTCCTTTTTTTTTTGAAGGCGGTTTTGGACAATGGTACTGTTTTTAAGACTGTCGAAACTATTATTAAACATCGAGTTATATTCGTCACTGTCGGATTGATGTACATCTTTTTATTTCGGAGTGTCTGAAAAACTTAACTTTTGAGTCACATCGTCAAACATTCTTCTATTACCGATATACTCTTGAGGTGTCAAGACATCCTTTAAAAACTTGGTAAATTCTCTTTTTCCCTCTGGATTGGTCGTTTTTCTGTGTCGTGCAGCAAAATTGATTAAATCAATGATATTTGAATTTTTGATCGTCTTACCGTCAATGGTCACCAGTCCCTTTCTGTTCCAAAAAATTCTAGTCTTAAAATTATTCAAGTGGTTCAACAAAAGTTCTGATTTTCTTTTATAAACGGGTGGAACACTGTTTATTATTTTATCGTAAGTAATTTCGTTTTCAATCTCTTCAAATGTATCGTTTGTCAGCGGGTTTGGATATTTTTTTTCAGATTTAAAAAATAAGTAACGTTGTAACAACTGTATATACTGTTTTAAACGATCTCTGTCATCTAAAATGTTTGTAGAATCTAAAACTCTTTTCATTTCATCGTCGAGTCTGGAGAGATTATCGCCTACAGTTTGCGTTGTTTGTAAGTTTGAAACATTTTCGTTGGGTTTACCGTCCGTAGAGTTTGATGTAACTGATTGCTTTTGAATTCTTTCCATCTGTTCGGCGGGGACAAGAATCATTTTCTTTGTTCTTTCCATTATTACTGTAAAAGCGTGGAAAAGAGCGTCGATATTATAGGCTGTAGTACAAACGGTAAGAAACTACCACCCTTTTGCACGATTATACGCTTCTTTTTTTTCCAGCAGCCGTTAGTCTTGTTGCATAATTTTCTGAGAATATTTTTGTGACGTTTTAATTTTTTAAATTGACAATCTTTCAAAGGTACTACACCTTGTAAAGTATTTAAAGCGCACTCACAAATATATTTAATTAATTTTTTATCGGCGGTTTTAATATTGCTAAACGTTGCTCTTTGTTTGCTCGTGCTAAAGCGTGCAACAGAACAACGTACCTTTGTTCAAATACTTTTGATTTATTTTTTACTCGGAAAGATTTCGATGTAGTCTTTGCCATTATCGTTCTTAAACTGAAGTATCATCTGCTTGATACTTTTATTTATTGTATTTTTAAATGTATTTTATAAATGTACTACTACGATTTTTAGGCACATAGACGTAATGAAACTCGTCGTCTGGAAATATACAGCTTCGAAATCGAAACTCGTCGGGTGTTGCCTGCGTCAAATCTAATAAAAGATAACCGTATGCCTGTTTTACAGCATCTTGATATGCTTCCTGCAAAAATTAGCGTCTTCGGGGTACACTTGTCGCGCGAGATATCGAATTTGAGCTTGGTCCCGAGGATTTTTAAACAACACTATGTAATTTGAGTTTAAGCTGACGTCGCGTTGACCCTGTCCTTGATGAAAAATATTTTGAGTTATAAAAATAACACTTATATTTTTATGATGACATCCTTTGGTGAATAAATCGACTATAACACTGTTTGACGATTCACGCATCAAGTCGTCGATTATAATTAATTTTTTCAAATGTGGATCGTTTGAATAATCTTCGGGTCTCGGTAGACCCTCGCGAAATTCAACACACGAAAACTCTTGACTTTTGTAACCGTCTTGCGACTCTCCGTAATAAAAAATAATCCTATCGAAAACAACGGTCGGTCATTTGAGTACGAAACTTTATGAATTTTCGAACCCACACCGATTTACCATAACTCGTAGGACCGGAAATCGTACAAGTCCACGGATGACGCCAGCGCGTATCCATTTTGTGATAAGGTCGTTCCGCGTTCGGCGGCGGCGGCGGCGGCGGTCAACGCGCTGCTAGAGTTTTAGCGTCGTTTTATTTAATTAGTTAAACGCGGAATAAAAAGCATATTTAGTGGACGCTGCGCAATGTTAATTTTACAGCGTTGCGCAGACCAGCTGACCCAGCGACGTACGCGGGAAAACCTTGTTTGTACGCGCACGCTGAAAAAAGCTTGTTTGAACGCGCACGCGGAAAAACCTTTTTTGAACGCGTTCGCTTAGAATAGCTGATTTATGAGCGCGGGTGAGCGGACGAGGTACTATTTCACTAAAACTATTATTATGTAACGCCATCTGTTCAAAATCACAACCATTAAGCGTATAATTTATCGATTTTTCCTTTTTTTGAATCCAATATTCTCCCACGACAGGATGACTGCGATTTAACAAATTAACAAAGGAAGGCGTAGTTTTTATTACGAGGTATTGTTGACTTATCTACAAAGGAAGATGCGTTGTCCTTTTTCCTTTTTTACAGAAAGAAATGTAATAAAAAATTTTGACTACTTTTCTATTGTACGTTTTCTAAATTTATATCTGTTTGTCAATTTATTAGTTTATCAATGTATTAGTTTTTCAAATATTTAAAAATAGAATTCCGCGAAGACAAGGTGTCCAAGAAGAATACATGAAAAAATCTTTTGAGTACACGTAACGTATAAAATTTAATTTACGAGATTGAGTAAAAGCTTGAGCATACGATTGTTAAACTTTTTTTAAATAATAATATTCAAATATTAGATTCCCACACTTTTAGAGAATGACATCTGTTCAAAGATTATCGTTAAATGAATTATTTATAGAATTTTCTTTATACTCTCAAAATTATTCCACGACTCTATAAAAATTTATGTAATTCTTAAAATTTTAAAAATTTACAAAAGACGTTTTTATTTATTACGCGTATTGTTCATTTACCGACAAACGTAGACGCGTGAACTTTCTTTATAGTAAGAAATAAATAATCTTTACGACTTTTTATTGTATATTTTTAAATTTATGACGTTTCATCCGTTTCTTACTTTGTCAACTACACAAAAACGTACACGGAATAAAAATCTATTCAAACTTTTCTTGCGATATTGCGAGAAAAAATAATTTTTACGTATACGCACCTTCCCACGATATCCTCCCTTACAACTTACCCTCGATTTTCCTTGGAGGTGGTACCTAAGTAACGCTGCAACCTTACCATTGGCCAAAATTTTTTCCTATTTTATTTTACTCCCTCTGCTAATTTTTCCACCTCTACTCGTCGTCGACTTAAATATCGAAACTTTGTGTAGGGAGAGTCAGTCATTTTTTAAAACTACAGCTAAAATAGAATTTTGGCAAAATGTCGAGTAACTGTAGGATACACGTTTTGAGAGATTTAAAACATCGCGACATGAGAAGAATAATTAATTCGAAACAAAGTGTAAGAGAGTCAACGTTTCATACCCCTTTGTCTTTCTACGTACAAATAATCGACGAAGACGAAGCGTACAGTGCTCAACAGAAGGAAATCAACGAGTATTACGAAGTAGTACCGAAATACATTCACACCGAAAAAATTGTGTCTGAAAATAATCAAGAAAGAGTAGTCATTGTACCTGTGACTAGTAAATTAAATTATGCAGATCTTTATGTAAGTATACAAAGAAATTTAAACAATGACAATGAAAATTAATTTAATAATTAAATAATTTATTAATATTATTTTTTTAGCCAAGTCAGTTTATAGCTAAACGGTGAATGGGGACGATATATCACGGATGACGTCATCGAACGCTGCAGATCGGTAGACACTGGAGATAGTATCGAGCTTACCCAAGACGTAATAGAAAATGGGATCTATGACTTGGACGATCGTTTCATGCTGCTACCCTCGAGAGTCATACTATGCGGACATTTCAAACATATTACCAAAAACTGATAGACCGCATCGATGGACCGTCAAAGCTTGTAAAATTATGAAGGACGTAATGACTGATCGAAAGTTAACCGCAATTTTTCAGCATAAAGGACTATTTCACGACTCTGCGTATACTTGCTTAACGTGTCAAGATAACGATAATACTGAGATACATTTAGGCTGGTTACTCGTAGCGTTATTCGATGCAAGCGGAATTCATCATCCATTCTGGCCAACCGATACACCTTGTTAATATTAAAAATAAAAATTCTTACCTTGGAAATGTTATATTATTGTTATTAGAATTTAAAATTTGATAATAAATATATGTTTGAAATATAATTGATTGTACGTTTATTTAAATACCTGAAAATAAAAATAAAAGGATAAGGAACAGAATAGGGGAAAAAAAGTAAATTGCAAATGTTTAATTTTTAAAATAAATATTTAATTATCATTAACGTTATATTTATATACATATATACATAGAGTTATAATTGAACACAAGACAATTATATATGACCGAACGGAAGAGACAAAGTATTTGAAACAAATCTTCGTTTTTTCAAAACGACGCTACAAGATTTTGTTTCTTCGCGAGTGATAACTTCGTGGAATCGGGTCCTTGCAAATCGAATTGAACTGCAATTGTATTTTATTTTTATCGTCATCGTTTCTATTATTAATAAGATTTACGATACTGTCAAAATTAATCTTTTTTGAATTTTCATAATTTAATTTTATTCCTTTAATTTTACAAATTTCAAATGTTTCATTTTTACTATTTCTTACCTTAAAAGCATAAAATTTTGGACCTCCTGAAACAAATTTTTCAATATATGAACCTTTACCGTAAATTTCCAATTCGCAGGTTAATTCGCCTAGCATGGACCCTACCTTTGGTTCGTACGTATCACTCGGTTTACTTGTAAAAATAATTGAGTCGGTGTCGTAGTAAAGTACGCGTCTATCTAGTTTTTCTAAATACGAGTACAATAACAAACGAGCCTGTGCTGTAGTGTAGGCGGCGATCGCTACGTTACTACCCCCCGACTCGGTTTCTGTTTCTTTAATGTATTCTATAGAGACATAGAGTACCTCGTCGTTCGCTATAACGATTTGTTTCACATTTATCTCGGGGTCTGAAAAAAGTTTGAGCAAGCTTTGATAATCTTTGACGATTTCCGTTCTCGTCAGATTATCGCGTTGCCCAAACTTTCCCCAGAATGAATTTAAACATAATTTAGCTACCGAGCGTAAACCAGGATTTTTTTTAATTAATTTCGGATCTAAATTTATACCCTCTTTATTTTTATACTCTTCTATAAATTGTTTTTCTTTTATGTCGTCTGTACATTCACTGGGATACCCACTGGCCTCTTGCTTTAATTTTAAAAAAGTATTAATATATTCGTTAAAAAGACCGTCTGTATTGGCTGTATATTGACAAACACTATACTGCCAAATCGCGTGAATTTTTATTAATTTATAGTCGCGTTCTAAACTTTTTTTATTTCATCAGACACCCATGTACCGGTAAAAATACGTTCTTCTTCCCGGTCGTGCGTACACTCTTGCTCATTTAGCATTTCTGTACACGTACGACACAATGGAAAAAGTAATCTTTCGTGCATTTTTACCGGTAACACGGGATGAAATAAATTTCGCGGAGGTAAAATGTCGCATTTTACTAAACCTTCGACATTATTGAAATTTTTAAAATCGGTACCTGCTAATTCGTTACAATTTTGACCAATATAAATTTTTGGATGACTTAGAGGGTATTTTCCGTACTTGTTAATGTACGGATACAGCGAACATACATCTAAATATTTAATTTTTTCGCTGTCTTTCGTCTCGTACATAATTACGGTATTACCTGTACGACCACCGTAAAACGCATCCCTCGGTTCTATTTTAATCCCTTTTAAAAGAGGATGTGATTTTAAAAAGTTATTTAAATCGGTATTATCTGATAAATATTCTTTGAAATCACACGCCCACATTTCTATTACAATATATCTGAAGCTTTCAATGTGTTTAGTTTTTAAAACGGTTTTTTCGTAACGACTGTTAAAAGTCGAACCGTCTGTTAAAATTTTATCACGACTCGACGAAAAACAGCGAGGACACCCGTGGTAAAAACAACCGTGATATTCATAAACGGTACCCTTATGGTTTACGCTCGGTAAAAAACCATCAACTCGGAAACCTTCGGTTAAAATATATTCTCGAGCGCGTGCGGCGTGTGTAATTTCGCGACCGATTTTTTTCTCTTCGCACAAAAGCCACGAAATAGCTTCTTGTGAATTTTGTCCCGTTTGCGCATAGCCAGTTGACGGTATTATACCTATTGTATCTTTTTGTAAAAAATTTTTACGGTATAATATCGAACAGGCTAAAGCTATCGTCACAGCTTCTTCAAATGGGCACGCCTCTCGCAATATATTTACATTGTCTATACAATATTTTATTATTTCGTTGCGTAAATTATATACATTAATTTTGTCAATACTATTGTACCAATTATAGAAGGTTTGTCGATCTTCGTTCGACATCGTTTCGGGGGAAAAATATTTATCATCCGGAATCGAGCCTACATAATTTATATTTTCCTTTCTATTAAAAAGATGTAGAAAGTAGCCTTTCTTTACATCAACTGAAAGCCCAAATGCTTTGGGTAAATTTGCCAATTTCATTGGCATGTAATTGATACTATCAATAAATTTTGTATTTTTTAATTGCAATTTTATAATATTTCGACCGTTTATAATAACGGTTGGCGAAACAATTTCATTAAAATAAATTTTAGAAAAATCGATTAAATATTTTAAAATAAATTGAGAGTCGAAAGCCCGTGCGTTATGCGCAATACAAATAATATCATTAAAATTCGTTTTTCTTCGAATGACTAAATTTAAGAAATCACGTATCGAATTATCACCTTCGAATACGTGTTGACGAACACCGCAAAACGAACACAAATTTTTCAAATCGGTTTTTTTACAATCGTCGCAACATAATTGTACGACACATAAATTAACGCTATGTTTCAAAGATTTTTCTCCGTAAATTTCATCTTGACGGGTCTCAAAATCATAAAAAATAAATTGAGTAGTCGGATGATAATTATTTTTCCTCCTTACACGCGTTTCTTTAATTGGTTCAATATTACATAATTTATTTATAGAATGTCTCGAACGACATCTACTACAATATTTTTCACCGCAAATGTGTAATTCATTTCTTACATCTACAATAAGGTTACATGTAGAACAATATTTTAAACTATCGCATACGCTTTTTACAGTTTTTTTTGATGCTTTGCAGCTTATCGAGCCGGGTCGCTTGTGCATTTGAAAACACGCGTCATTATAAAATACGCGCTTACAATCAATGCACGAAATTTCGTTTAATTTTTCACAATTTGAATCATTTAAACATTGAGTGCATTGTTTCGTACACTTGTGAGACAGAACGTTTTTGTATGCTACATTGCAATTTATGCAATATCGAAATTTTGACACGATACCTAATATATTTAAGATTAAATCAAAATGTTTATTATTAAAATTATACAATAAATAAATTGTTTTAATATTTATACTTTCGTCAGAAAAATACGATGTTCCGTCAAAAATCGGTTTTGCGCCTTTTCCAAAATTATTTTCTTCAAAAATTATTAATTTTATATTTTTTTCAAGAAAATAATTTTGAAATAACCTAAATTCATCAGGACCACATCCGTTTTCTGGAACTTTTATTTTCGCAAGAGTGCACAAGTTTCGTGCACACTCTGTTTGTCGAAAACGCATGTGGTGAGAAATAGCCTTCCATTCGCTTCGCCATTCGGGAGTGTCTACTTTCCTCGAGTAGACTTCACGGCAAGCAAGAGCGCGGGGTAGACATAAATTATCTTTATTTTTTATTCTGAGAATTGACTTTTTATGAAAATCAACCTCTTTGTTCTCAACACCCGAATTTCCCTTTCCGACGGGCATTTCAACGTAAACAACACTGATATTCAACGATTCATCAATTGAAAAATCGGTATTGCTTTGACAGACCTTGCCAAACAATTCCCATATTTCTTTTGATTGAAAATATTGTACGCGTGTAAAACGCGACCCGGCACTGCCTAACGCAAATTTGTCGGAACTTAAAGTTATTCCGATCATATCACTGTTCGAGCGATCTTTTAATATATAACGAGTTATTTCATGAAACGCGTCTTCGACATATTTAACAAGATTTTCGTTTCCTTCATAATCTGTAATCTTAAATTTTATCTCGCGACCTAATGTACGAAAACGGGGCACGTATCGTTCGCTATTTGCCTGAAGCTGTACACGTTGAAATTCAGCGGTACGGCCTCCACCTATTTGTTTTTCACACGAAGACGCTAAATAAAAATATAATATTATTATTACTATATAATTCGCTTACTAATTTTATAAAAATTTAAAAGTTATTATTTTAATTATTTTTCAACGCGATGCCGTAAAGAATCGAACGCTCGTAAAATTGAATCGGCTGTTGGCGGATATAAGTGAGGGGACAGCTCGTACTCCTCGCTTATCTATACCCCGACTCGCCAAGCCGTCGACAGATATTCTCGATTGTCGAAAAACAATCGTCTTCGAGCTTAAATATATATTATTAAATTAATATTACTTTTAAACCTATATATGTTTACAATTATAGAATTATTTTAACACGTTTTATTATTTTCATTATTTTAATTTTTAATTTTCAATACAGATTATTGTAGTGTTGTATTGAACAAAAAGTGTTAAAATATTTCTATATCTATTGTAAAAAGTAATAAAGTGTTACTCACCGATTTGCGATATCTGACCTAATGCGTAATCATTTAACGCATATTCTGATACTTTAGGAGTTTTGCAACATATCCATCCAGATCCAAGTGGCCTCTCGTCGCGACCCGGTATCCTCCTTTTACGACTACAATTTGGGGCTGCTTGGACAACATAGTCGTCATCTTCATCGTCCGAGAGATTTTCATTTCAAACAGCCTCGCGCTCGAGTTCACTTAGCGTCCTCTGCCCTCGACTACGTATCTCCGCGATACGTTCTGCTTGACGAATGGTTGGTTCGGGTATTTCTCTCTGAACCGCTATGTCGCCTAACTGCCGACGTAATCGAGGAATACAGCTGTCCTCCGTATCCGTTATAATTTCTAAAATTTATTTAAGATAAATAATTAAAAAATTGTATAATTATTATTTGTATTTATATTTTTAAAACCGAAATAACTACCTAATCTTTCGTAATGTTTAAAAAATTCGTCCAATAACATATGGTTTCTAAGACCGCGAGAAATTAATATATCACCCGCGATCAACGTTGCAAACTCTTCGTCATGTAAAAACATTTTATAAATTAAAATAAACTGTTCTACACTTAAAATTCGGATAATTTCGATCATACAATCGCGAGCCTGATTTAACGTCATGTTGCTCCCTAAGAAAATAAAAAATCGCGATCGAACGTTTCCGTTAATGACGGTATAAAAACCGATAAAAATCCAATAATGCGAGATAAAATTAATATAAACTTATTATAAATTTTTCCTTCCATTGCAAACACTTGTTTTATTTATCGTTGCGCGATTTCTATTTTTAATAATTATTTTAAACGTTCGTTTTTTGCAGTTTAAAATTTTTCCTGCGTTAATTTGCGAATGTGTGTACTTTTTTATTCAGTGTCACTTTTTTCAGTACATTCACAAATACACTTTCACAGTTTTATAATATATAGTTTTTATAATAGAACTCGAACACGAAATTATATTTTTATGTACGATTTGAACTAACTACAATCTCCAATTTTTCCTAGCAAATTAACTTTTTCTATGCCAACCCCACTCTTACTTTTTTTTGTAAATTCCTAGACACAACGAAAAACCTCAAAGACGTTTAGAAAAATCTTTCGAAAAACGTTACCTACGATTGATTGAAAAAGAAGGAAACATAAATTTTTTGCGTTTCGCGTTACTTTACCAACGCCTTACAAATTTTCAATAATTGGCAGAATTATACGATCAGGGTTTTCTTTTGAAATTTGTACGAACAAAAATTTTCTTTCGAGACATTGTCGTCTTTTGCCTTATGCATTTTCGTTCGAAACAAGTATCTTTACGCGTTTTCCTTCTCTTCTAAAATATGTAAAAGAACCTCTTTCTTAATACATGTGACTTTGAAGTTACTTGTACAAACCCGTAACCCTCTAAATAGATTCCCTCCTATTTTACGAGCGACCTTTGCGCGGGACCGGCCAGGGTTTAAAAGGGACACACCGCTCACCCTGAATGCAGTATTACAGCATCTTTTCTGTAAACTAGTTTTCCTATAATCGGTAAACTCGTCGAGACCTGTGCGACATAAAGTATTACAAAGATGACTCAAGCATTGTTAGAAACTGATTTTATTTTTACCGAAGACGAAACCTTCAAACAAATGGATAGTGAGAAAAAAGTGTCTGTGAATTTAGAAGATAAAAGACATACGCTGCATCTAAATTTACTCGAAACTTCGTACTCGCTAAATAAATCGGCTACAAAAATAATAAATGTCAGTGTACAAGTTTTTCATATTCAAAAAATGGAACCCGTTATTCAATTGTTAAATCAAACTCACTCGACAGGACTAGTAATCGATTCGGATACTTGGGTAGAACTACAAAATAAACTCGACGAAATATCGAAATATTTTAATAACGACAATGACTTATCTTATAAAAGTCAAACAAGAATCTACATCAACGATTTGGAAATAATTTTTGCTACTTCGTATGGAGGAAAATCTATTATTTTGAATAAAACGTCAAAATTATCCAACGGAAACAAAACAGAAAAGAAGAGAAAATGTTTTCAACCAGCTATAGTTATGCAAAAATCAACTTTCGAAGGACTAAAGGATAGTATTTTTTGTGTAGAAGAACGATATCGTCGACTCGAACGCTATATCAACGATATTGAAAAATGTAAAAATTTTATTTGCGATATTGTGAAAGAAAAAGTTACCGATTATAATTTAAATTCACGCGAAGGACGAAATTTCTTTAAAAGTTTTGTGATCGGTAATTATGACATAAAATCGAGAGTAAAAGATCGATTTAATTACGAAGAGTTTAAATTTTTCTTAGAATATTACTTTGATATTGTATACTTGGAGTTAACATGCTTTCATTCTAATTATATTTGTGATGAAATAATACGTATGTATTACAATGTATAATAATATATATTGCCTGTAATATCTCGTAAAATATTTAAATAAATCGACACTTACCTCGAACATAATTTTGTATTTCGTATTTACTTACCTAACATTTTTCCTTCCTGCTACAACATGAAAATAAAAAGAAAAACTTCTCACGCGTTTATTCTATTTTCTTAAATACGCTCACCTTACGATAATTTATTGCTTCTCTTTCGTACTAACCGCAATACTTACTTTACCTATTAAGATAAATAGCTTCCCGGTAAACCAAACTCCTCCGGTCACCCTCGCCTCTATTGTCTGCACACCTGCACTTTTGGGTATACGACCTTTTCTCACGACGAGTCGACTTTTAACCTTTTTGAATACACCTACGACATTTATATTTTATAAAATAAGCTTATGTTCAAATTTTATTTCATTTCCGTTTGATTATTCAAACACGATGGGTCCAAACCAAAGTTCAGATCGAGTTCCTCTCATCGATAAAAAATCCAATACTAAGGATAACAGTAATCATCATTCAATGTCGTCGCAATGGAAAAAATATACGGAAAAAGTTTCAATAAATAATAAATCATTGCCACAGAAAGACGGTTACAAAAAATTGTAAATTTATATTTAATAAATAATAATAAACGGCCCTTTTTAGGGCCACCAATAATAAACGTAAATAACATATTCTTTCAATATCTAACATTATCACCTATCATTTCCTCTCTCTCTTACAAATGCATACTCTCTCACACACACACACCAACATAGACGCTCTGGGTCAGCTATTATAACACGGCGTCAGAATACCCTAGCGCATCATCAGTATCTCTGCGTGAGTGCGAGAAAGAGAGGTAGAGGAAGAGAGCGTGGGTACGCGCAGTAGTGCTCTCTCTCTCTCTCTCTCTTACATGCGTCACTCTTCTTACTGCAAGAGACGCACTGCGCGCGCAACCCCTCTTGCTCTCTCTCTCACACATACACGCGCGGGCCTCCGGCCCCGCTGTAACGTCAGAACACTCTCAGTACGAGAGAGAGACGCACTGCGCGCGCACTTCCTCTACCTCTCTCTCTCACACCCACGCACTGCATCGGGGCGTCTATGACGCCGGAGCAACCTCAGCACGAGAGAGACGCACTGCGCGCGCACTCCCTCTACCTCCCTCTCTCGCACCCATGTACTCCGACGGGGCCCGCTGTGACGTCACAGAGACCGTTCCACCCTACCCATACATAAGTACGAGAGAGAGAGAGAGAGAGAGAGCTTCGCTCTCTCTTTCTCTCTCCCTCTTTCCCTCTCACTCCCTCTCTGGCACGCGAGGGCCCCCACCGTGACGTCACCACCGGGGTAGACACCCCATTGTCCACGCTAGACAACCCCATTGTTCCCCATTGTTCCCATTGTTCCCATTGTTCCCTTTATTCCCATTGTTCGCGCTAGACAATCCCATTGTTCCCATTGTTCGCGCCAGACACCATTGTTGTTAGGCCACGCCCATGTCGGCGCGCTATAAGGTATGCTTACTACTATGGTATGTTAAAAAATACTCGTCGATTATTTCGCTTTGATTTCACTACTTTCTATTGCAGAAACTTTTTATAAAGTTTAAGCAAATATATAAACTTTAATTAAAATAAATCTATGGTATCGTAAAAAATACTTGTCGATAATTCCGCTTTGATTTCTGTACTTTCTATTACAGAAACTTTATGAAGTTTAAGCAAGAAAAATATATAAATATTTAATTAAAATTACTTGTCGATATTTGATTGAAGTACCACCTATCCCGCGTAAAAATATAAACTATTGCCACTATATTGCAGAGCAATGGGCAATAGTTATTGCAAACATATTGCCAATATGTTGCCGCGATAATTGGCAATGTATTGCCAACATACCGCCCAACAACACCCTCCCATATCTTTGCCAAATATTGGCAATAGTTACTATTTTATCATTTGTAAACTATTGCCAATATGTTGGCTATACCTCATAAATTTAAAAAAAAAAATAAAAAAAATATCAGCCAGCCGCGGGATTTGAACCTTCGATCTTCAGATCCGAATGCTGGCTCTTTACCACTGAGCCATTTTGCTATTTTGTTATTAAGAGTTAATTTCAGGCTATAAAGAACAGTTGAAAGTGTGGTTAAAAAATTTATAAGTCCAAAATTTTATGAATTCAACTGTTCTTTATAGCCTGAAATTAACTCTTAATAACAAAATAGCAAAATGGCTCAGTGGTAAAGAGCCAGCATTTGGATCTAAAGATCGAAGGTTCAAATCCCGCGGTTGGCTAATTTTTTTTTTTATTTTTTTTCAAATTTATGAGGTATGGCCAACATATTGGCAATAGTTTACAAATGATAAAATAGTAACTATTGCCAATATTTGGCAAAGATATGGGAGGGTGCTGTTTGGCGGTATGTTGGCAATATATTGCCAATTGTCGCGGCAACATATTGGCAATATGTTTGCAATAACTATTGCCCATTGCTCTGCAATATAGTGGCAATAGTTTATATTTTTACGCGGGCCCCGCGTAAAAATCGATACTATTGGAAATATAGTACCAATATTTTAGACATCGCTATTGGAAATGTATGTAGAACACATTCGCAATATGTTGTAAATCAATTGACATAGTATTGGTAAACGACATCCTGAAATGTTACGCCAATATGTTACCAATAGTTGCCAAAATATAACGTTTAGCACCATGCCAATATTTCGTCAATGTATTGGATTCGCAATTGCAAACATATTGGTAAAGTATATGTGAACTATTGCCAATACTTACAAAATTGTTTCATTCAATCTTTTTTTTTTTTTAATTTCATTCAATCTTATACGTACATAAAAAAAGATTTACAATTAAAGAAATTGGATCTATACATATATAAAAAGATTTAAACAAGACATTACTTAATTAATTTATTATCTTAATTCAAATTACATAATACATATAAATATAGTATCGTGTAAAAAGAATGAGTTCGTAGAAACTAAAATTATAAATTAACATTTCTAATATTTTTGTATATAACATCATTTATTACTAATGGCTTAAACAGAAATTAACATACGCGTCGAAAGCGCAAAAATAAGATTCAAATTCGGAACTATTAATTATCTGGGATGTCTCAGTGACGTACACAGCATATTTATAATCATTGTAAATTCTGCTGGCTTCAATCTCGACGTACATTTCTTGTTGACATAATCTGAAAAAATACAATTGTTATTATTTATTAACTAAATAAGAGTAACAATTTTAAATTCTAACAAAGTTACACAATTTTAATTGTTAAATCTATTACCATTAGCGTTATTATTTTATTATTGTTATTACTATTATTATTTTACTAATTGAGGACAATGTTTTTGAATTATTTATAGCGACTTAAATAAAAAAATTATGTTCATGTTCAGTCAAATTGAAGAAAAATAATTATTTACATTCAATAGCGTTTATAATATCTTCTGGTATACGAACACGTTGTCGGGATTTGCCCCTTGCACACATGTGCTTTAAATGCTGCACTCCAACTAATGTTTTTAGTAATTGACGCGTTAATTCTCTTGGCGATTCCAACTATCTTTGTAAATATGTCAGTTGACCCTTATTACTCCATACATGTTTGTAGACATCGCACAGAAGGACCTTTCCATCGCCTCTTCTACGACAGGCTTCAAGCGGATCATCTTCATTTTCATCCTAAATGTTAATAAATAAATTTGTTTAAATTTGAAACAAAGAAATGGAGTTATTAGTATTTTTTAGAATAAGAGATTACCTCACTGCCTGGTCCTTCGTCTCGATTCCTTCTTTTTTCGAACTCTTTTCTGCGCCTTCTCTCTCGTTCTCTTGCTCATATTTCAGCCTCCTCTCGCTTTCTTTCGCTCCTTTCCGCCTCCTATTCTTCTCTTTCGCTGTTTTCAACCTCCTCTAGCTGTTTTTCGCGTCTATCAAGCTCCTCTAGCTCTCTTTCACGCCTTTTAGCATCCTCTCGTTCCTCTTTACGTCTTTCAGCCTCCTGTCGTTCTTCTTCACTATTTTTATCCTTCTTTTGCTCATGATTTCTATCGCGTTTTTCAGCCAATTCCCGTTCTTTTTCGCGCAATTTAACCTGCTTTTGTTCTTTTTCGTTCTATTGGGGTTGGGGTAGGTTCTCTTCATTACTTGCATGCTCTTCAAAAATACTTAGTGAATTAATAAGTTTTTCTTCTAAATTGTTTCTACTTTTCACTTTCTTCAGGGTAACTAACTTTTCCTTCTGTTTTAAATCTTTTTTATAATTTATTATTTCTTTGTCCAATGCGATATCTTTTCTTTTTATAATTTCACCTTCTGTGTTAACTTTCAAAGCACTTAAATACTGTTTTGAAATTAGTGCAAATTTTACAATACATAAATTTTTATTATTTCAATAAAATTCAAGATGCAATCATTTGTTAACAATTGTATATAAATATACAAATAAATTAAAATAATTAACTTACCATTTTTTTTAATAATTTTTGCTGCATATACTGCATCATTGTATATTATCCTTGTAATCTCTCCTTCTTCCTTATTAGGATGTAAATCTTCTTCCGAAACAATACTAATGTCTTTACTGTCTGTCCAAAACACTAAGACATACATTGTTGTATTTTTTCATACCTAGTTTTATCTCTCTTGCGCAAAAGTTAATTTTTTTTAACTGCGCCTTAACCTCTGAATGTGAATATATACTACAAAACAATAAAAGAGCGGATAACTTCATGAGACATAACTGTTTCGATATCATTGGTATTGTTTAAGGTTATAACTGATTTTTACAAACGTTTTTTTGATCACGATACAGATCAGTCGATTAAACGTAGGATAATAGAATGCCTAAGCGGAATGGTCTTAAAAATTTTTTAAGTTATTCTCAGTCGATGAAAAAGCGATCGACAATTATATTTAACAAAACAGTGTCGACAGAAATTGGTGGTAACGAATCATTAGAAGACGAAAATACTGTGCTTAACGTACGTAGAAATATATTATGGATTTTAATGTACAGATTTATAAAAAAAGTGTGATTTGAACAGGTGTTTGAGGAAAATACTGTCGACTACAGTTATACGAACCAATCAAATGTGGATTCGGCGGTTGTAATAGACAACAATACTGCAGAACCCCATAAAAGAACAGCAGAGATAAAGAATAATATTTACAGTAAGAAATTGAATAATTTATTTGAAACTTAGAAACCAGAATTTATCATAATATTATAAAATTGTCTTTATTATTTACAAGGCATATTTTTAGTAGTTCGAATCAAATACATGTTCTTAAGTGATTTTTTGTCGTCCATGCAGTGTATTTAGGAGTAGTTTAGGTTTTCCTCGATATTGATGAACAAACCATGATGGAGGATATCCATCGAAACGTCGCCAAATAAATAAATATGGTTTGTTCATCAATATCGAGGAAAACCTAAACTACTCCTAAATACATGTTCTTTTTTTTGTGGTTATTAACACAAGTATATAAAGTTAATGTTAAAAGCTTATTTATTTAATCGGATATCGTTTAAATAGTCTGTTTCAATATTGGTCAGTATTAGTAGTTTTTCATGAGTTGTTTATACACAGTATTTTAAAATGAATTTTGTTACGCATATATTTTGTAAATCAAAGTATTATTAAATACGCTTTTATAGAATAAATAGGTTTATTTATTACTCTTTAATTTTCAGGGAGTGACTAGTACTCTGTAAGAGTGAAAAGTCGTTCCAATAAAGTAAAAGTCGAGCCACTTTATTGCGTGTTATTTACTTGCTTGAAGTACGTATCACTCCCTAAGAATTAAAGAGTACAGTTTAAAAAATTTATTTCTTATCTTTCCAAGCACTCAAATTATTATCAAGGAAAAATAGTATATTGCGTATACAAATGTTCTTTCAGTTAAAATGTTAAACTAAATTATTCATTATAAAATATGTGCAACCATAAACATAATATTTTCTTGAATTAATTTTTAATTGAAAATCTATTATTGTTATTGAAAAATATCTAATTAAGATGCATTATTTAGCAAATTATTCTGACGGCGACGAATTCGGGCAATTGACGACTGATACGAGCAGCGATTCCAGTGATGATGATGAGGATGAGAAAAAGAAAGATGTATCTTTGAATGATGAGCTTTACCCCGGAGCATCGACAAAAGTTTCTGAATTTATTTTATGTATCGCTGCTTTAAAATCAACTATTCGTCAACCTAAAACACATGTTACGCAGACACTTAAATTAATTGAAAAAATTTTGCCAAAGCCTAATAAGTGCCCCAGATCGTACCAACAATTTGAAAAGTACTTAAATAATATTGAAAAAACGACATTTAAAAAACACTTTTTCTGCTCTACATGTGTTTCTTTAAAAAATAATGAAAGCAATGACATTAATCATGATGAATTCATCGATGAAGAGCATTTAGATAATTCAAGCTTGTGTAATTGCAATGAAAAGGAAAGTTATTTTATTGAAATACCCTTGGAATGTCAATTAAAATCATTGTATCGACGCTCAGACTTTTATAGTAAGCTTGATTATAAAAATTTGACATTAAATGACAATCAAAATTGTTTAATCGATTTTTATGATGGCACAATTTATAAAGAACTATCTCGGGAAAACAATATTTTATCTTGTAGGAGTAATATCTCATTTATGTGGTACACTGATGGTATCAACATTTTTAAATCTTCTAAGTTTAATATTTGGGGTTTTTTCTTGGTTATTTTAGAACTTCCTTACAAGGAAAGATACAAACTTGAAAATATTTTACTAGTTGCATTATGGTTTGGAGAAAAGAAACCAGTGCCTAACATATTTTTAGAACCGCTCAAATCATCACTTCAAACATTATACAAAGGTACTGAAATATATGTTAAAGATCTAGATCAAGTTATAACAGTTCGAGCTTTATTAGCATGCGGTACTTGTGATCTACCTGCAAAAGCGTTATTCTTAGGAATGAATCAGTATAATGGTAGATTTGGCTGCCAAATATGTAAAGAAGAAGGTTGTACTGTAGAAAAGACACGCGTTTATCCTTATCAGAAAAATTTGCTATTGCGAACAGAAGAAGAAACAGTGATGCACGCCACGCAAGCACGCGAAATTCAAAAAGCAGTATGCGGTGTTAAAGGTCCAACCATGCTGTCTAAAATTTGTAATAAATTTGTAACTTCCATTGCGTTAGATGTAATGCACTGCGTTTTCGAAGGATGTGCAAAGAGGTTAGGTGAACTGTGGTTTAATTCAAAATTTTCTAATGAAATTTTTTCTATATCAGGCTTAGATGATGTAGTAGATGATAAACTGTGCTCCATAAAGCCTCCTTCGTACGTTGCAAGGCGTCCTAGGTCGATTAAAGCCCATTTCGATAACTATAAAGCTTCTGAATATAAAAACTGGTTTTTTTACTATTCTGTTCCGGTTTTAAATAATATGTTGTCATTTGATTATTTCGAACATTATAAATCTATCGTTTTAGCTGTATATATTTTGTGTCAACCAAAAATATCAAATAATGATGTAGATTTAGCTGAAACATTAATTCGAAATTTATTATCAAAATTTGAAAGTCTTTATGGGTTGAAGTTCATGACATGCAATATGCACAGTCTTATTCACTTACCTGATGTAGTGCGTCGTTTAGGGCCTTTATGAACTACAACTTGCTTCCCATTGGAGGATATAAATGAAAAATTAAATTTACTTGTACACAGCAGCAAAGGTCCGGATTTACAAATTATTGATAGCTTAAGTATGTATTTAAATATAAATACTTTGAAGTACGAAGTACTACAAAAAGATACCAATGCTTATCAATTCTGTGAATCACTTTTAAATAAAAAAAATAATTAAATTTGACCAAGCTTGAAAATTCAATATATATTGTAAGTACATCATTAAGAATTCAAACTGCTGAAGTGCAAAATATTTTATCAAATTATAACTTAGTTGGTACAAATGTGTTTCGATTTAAAAAGCTTTATAAGGACAAATTGTTATATTCTTCAAAATTGTGCCAAAAAAATAAAAAAACAGAATCATTTTATGTGAAATTTATAGATGGTGTTAATCTATGTATAGGTTACATTGAGTATTTCATACACGTAACAAATTGTTTTTGTAAAAAGGTTTGTGAATGTTCAGGTAATAGTTATGCACTTATTAACAAATTTGAAATCACTAACCCTTTTTCACTAAACATTCAAGATGCAACTATGAATTACATATATAAATGTGTAGATGTATCTAATTCAATAACAGTAAGTGTCTAAAATCTAATAAGTGTATGTTATCACATTCGCATAGAAAATGAAAATGTCTGTTACGTGATTAGTCCTGTAAATTCATTAGAATTTGAATAATTTTGTTTCCTCTTTCATGTTCTGTTGTAAATATTGTAAATTTGTAAATATGTATACCGTACAAAAACTGCATTAGTCTGTGTAAGCACATAAACAAATTTGTGCATAAATGTAATATTAATATTTAATTTATGTTTGAATAAAAATTATATGAAAAATACAATTTGTATTAATATTTAAAATGTCTTGTGAATTCTAATCTATTTCTAATCAGCTTATTAACAGTCGGGGAATCTTTCATGCGTATGAAAAATATGATTTGATTGGAAATATTAAAAAAATTTTGTAAGTATTGGCAATAGTTCACATATACTTTACCAATATGTTTGCAATTGCGAATCCAATACATTGCCGAAATATTGGCATCGTATTGGCAATAGTTCACATATATTTTACCAATATGTTTGCAATTGCGAATCCAATACATTGACGAAATATTGGCATTGTGTTAAACGTTATATTTTGGCAACTATTGGTAACATATTGGCGTAACATTGCAGGATGTCGTTTACCAATACTGTGTCAATTGATTTACAACATATTGTGAATGTGTTCTACATACATTTCCAATAGCGATGTCTAAAATATTGGTACTATATTTCCAATAGTATCGAATTTTACGCGGGCCCTATCTACATAACTTTTGGTTTTATCGGTTTCATCATAAAACATTTTAACAAATTCTGGATGTCCAACGTACCAAAATTTTAATTTACACATTTGTGGACTTTGTGTGATTTTGACTGCAATGTGCAAAGCATTGTATCGACAACCTTCCTATGATTATAAAAAATTAAAAAAATAAATTTTAATCAGAATAATTCAGAAAATTTAAATTAATAAAAAATTTGTCACAATAAATGAATGTTGAAACTTTGACTGCAATGTGCAATGAATTGTATCGACAACATTCCTATGATTATAAAAAATTAAAAAAATTAATTTTTAATCAGAATAATTCAGAAAATTTAAATTAATAAAAAATTTGTCACAATAAAAGGATGTTGAATACTTTATACTTTGATATAAAACTATAACCAAACAAAATGCATGTCAACAGAGATTACTGATCTGACAGTAGCAGTATAATATAGCGCCTTCTCGCTGACACTTCTAAACTAAATGTCCTGCCAATCGTTAGGAGCTCTGTACGCGTTCTTTGACCGGCTGGCACGCAACGCTGTCTTTCTATGTCACACATCTTCCATATCGCTATCTCTTTTCGCTTTCTATAGACATATATATATATATATATATATATATATACATAGGGAGACGAAAAAAGGGAAGAAGCAGAAATCGAGAAAAGGAATTCGGCAAGCAATATCTTTGGCATCGATTTTCTTAATTATGCGTGAATGAATTCGGACAAAACTTGTTGTACAGTGAGGGTTAGCAATAAGGAAAGTAATGCGAGGCCAATAGCACAAAATAAATAAGTAATATTGAAGTGGTTAAAAAGTAAAAATCTGGGGGGGGCTAGTTAGCTGTATATAATGGCTCTCGCGCCTATACTTGCGTCAGCCGCTATCGCGCCTTTTGACAAGTTCTTATGAAAAAATTGCTTTAGCTATTCTTTTGGAGCAAGGAAGTAGTGGCTTTAATCTGGGTTACCGCTCTTTGTGGAAGCGAATAAAAAATGTCTACGGATAAATAGTAAAGCAGAAAACTGTTTTGCAACTTTTGCAAATAATAGACTCTGAAGGAGTGGAAGCTCGCAAGAGGTATACATTAAAAAGGAGAACATATTATGTTCCAGGACGTAATTACTTGCGGCATGCCAATAATCACGATAAGATCAAGAGATATGGATTTGCTATTTATTGATGCATAGATGGATATTCTAAGAAGGTAATAAATAAATTATATAACTTTAAAATAAAACGTCGATACGATATATTGTTGTCCATGTAAAGATTATATTTGTATACATTCTGTGTACTATTTTTAGTATAAATTGTATTATAGGTGATATTTATTAATGTGGGCACATCAAATAATGCCCCTGGAGTCATCGGTCATTATTATTTGCAAGCCATAGAAAAATTAGAATGTTTATAAATATTATTGAGGATAGATAATGGTACAGAAGCTTCCTTAATGGAAGATTTGCATAAATTGGGTTATACCCAGAACTTTGGCAGTCTTTCAAATATTTATTTAATAATTTAATAATATTTGGTATCATCCCTGGCTCGTAGTAACAACATTCTGCAATATCTTTCTTTAAATTCTGGGGAACACCATCTGTTTTTGGTACAGTCTTATTTTCAAGACACTTTTTAGCGAATCAAATATAAAAAATGATTTATGATAATCCCAAACTCGTCTTTTTGAATATAATTCAATTAAAGTACAACCAAGTGACCAGATATCACATTGTACTGTAGCTTCCTGTCTATGCAAAAAAATTTCTGGTGGCATGTATAATAGGGTGCCACAAAATTGTTCCATTATTGTCGATTGTAAATTTGTTTCAATATCCTTACATTTACCCTAGTAGAAATTTGAATCTAAGAACTAGGAATTAAACATTGGTATTAAATACCTTGAGATGAAATGCTTTTTCACCCATTTTTTTTACACTTAATAGAGTGACCATAACCTCAAGACATTCGAATAATGTTTCCAGCTTTCCGGTAACAGTAAACTTCAAAATTTCTATAGTTTCGGATGGATTTCTAATGTTTTCGTCTGATTTACAACTAATTTCTGTTACATTTCCAATATTTACGTACATGTGATTTTATTATATTTTTCACTTGTCCGTGTTTAATAGACATTTAATAGCGCATAACTAGACTCAAATTTGATCTATGTTTATAAGCTAAAAATTAGCTCAAAACAGAATATAAGTTATATTTTAGTCTATTTAATGGTTAAAAATTGGGAGAAAAAGCGTTTCACCGGGAGGATAAAAATGAGCACATTTTTCGCCTATTTTTCACCCATTTTTCGACCATTCTATTTAGAATATCTATTTATTACCTATTTAATGGAATACGATTTCTACTAGGATACCTAGGCCTAGATAACATAATTTCGTAACGTAATTTCGATTTACAAAAATATTGTCAGATTTTATATCTCTATGTATAATATTCTGCAAATGCAAATAAGCAATTGCACAACACAACTCATAAGCAATTTTCTTACATTGTAAATCATATAAATTAAAATTTCCCTTTAATTCTGATTTAAAAATTACATCAGATAAAGAATATGAGTCAAAATATTCCATGACAATGTGGAATTGAGTAAAAGTCGATAATGCTTATAATATTTGGATGCCTGACTTTTTCTAAAAGTTTTATTTCTTTCAAAATTGTTTTGTCAAAATTTCCCTTTTGTAAAGATTTCCAATTACATTAATGTGAAGGGTACTTATTTATGAAGTAAAAATAGTAATTATAAATTAATTAAATTTATCAATAATATAACATTTTGTTAATTTTACAAACTTCAAATTATGATAAATCATAAATATTTTTGTTCTTACTACTTGTCGGCTTCAAAAATTGAAAATCATTTTTACTAGTCTTGTTTCCAACAGTTGAAATAAGGTTACTGGTGAAACATGTTGTTTTTTTTTCTGTTTGGGTACACTTTGTCAACGGTGAATATGACAGAGCTGGAACAGATTTGTTAACAGTTGATGATTTACTATGCTCATTACTGCCAAAATGCACATAATTTTAAACTGCTGTTACCATCTTTTAATGTAACTGATTTATGACTATCATCACCTGTTTTTCTAACCAAATTACTATTAAGATTTTGTACTTTTTTTAACTTTGAGCAAGATGGGAAGTTAAAGGAATCTGCAATGTATGACTTTCTTGGAGCTGAACAGTTATCACCTATATTAACAATATCAGTTTTTTCTAAATCTACGAGAAGAGGATCTTTAAACATTTTTGTCGCATGTGACATTTTAATTGTATTATAATGTTTGGAAGAATTTTCTTTTTTGCTAGATATTTTCCATTGTACTTCTGAAACTTCCGAAGAAAATATTTTCTTTAAATTACGTTTTTTTGTCTCGCTTTTTTCCAACGTCGACTTGCATCCATACTGCACAAACGTTGAAAGGAAATACAATATGTAATGTGTTTTTTTGTGCAGTCTTCATGTACTCCTAAAAATCACATTCTTCCCCAGTTGCATTTGTAAATGGCGGAATTATAACTCCTTCATGGGTTCCAATATTTGTTTCACTATTAGTAAAAAAATATTTATTGCAGTCAGTGACGTAAGAATCCAACATTAAATTTGTCATATCCTTGATAGAATATTCCTGATTATAATTAACATGAATTTTTTTCATAGCGCCAATTGCTGATCCCATGTTTTTATATTGCGATCTTACATTATCTCTGTGCTTCCAACCAATGAGTAAAACTCGCTTCACAAATGTCTTTTCGACTTCATCACCATCATCATCATTTGATAAACTTCTTTCTTTAATTTGTTTTTTGTTTGAAATATTTTCTACGCTGACCTGCCATAATACAATATACTGTAAAATACACTGTATTTTAAAATAATAAAGTTTAGCACTCAAATAATATTTACCTTAGCTGTTTTATTTTTATCATTTCAACCTTTTTATTGTACAGATTATCAAGTATCTCTGTGAAACGCTTTTTTTCTGGTGTTTAACTGGACCGGGCTTTCAGCTGCAAATAAGTAGGAAAATTAACATGAATATTACTTATTTAAACGTAATATTTATGTACACTTTATTAGCTCAAAGAAGTCGGTGTTTCATTAAAACTTTACTTAGAATTAAATTTTTTATAGGTAAACAAATTGTTTAAATTATAACAACGTTAATATTTAAAAAGATATGCAGACAAAAATGTCAAGAAAATTTATAGATTTTGCAAAATTAGAAAAATTCAACTTAAAGAAAAAAGTATCTCTTGATTCATTAAAATAATATTCATCAATAGTCGGCTCCAAGTATATGTTGTCAGCATCGGTTTCCAAAAAAAAATCATCACCATCAACTTTATAAGTTAGTGTGCCATTTACATTAAAATAATCTTTTAATATAGATTTTTTTTTAATTCCATTTTTTCTCCACATGTATTTCACTTCATTTTTAAAGTGAATTTTAATTTTTTTGGCATTATCCATCTATAAACAGTACAATAAATTCAAACATAAAATATTTGTAAAAAATAAAAATTTAGAAACTTCAACTTAGTTTTAAAATTTAAAATTAAATTCATTTACACTCCTAAAAATTAACTCAGTGACTGTGAGTATAGATTAATAAAAATATATATTCCTTTTCATCTTAGACTTTCTTAATTTTAAAGAATTATATAACTTTATATTAGTTTGCTCAGCTATTTTTTTGAAGTTAGAATTGTGGATATATCCTGTTCACGTGAACCGATACGTCTTCAATTCTAACCTCAAAAAAATGGAGTAAAGGGTGTAAATATTTGTTACTTATTGTGGTATATAATTCTTTAAAATGAACTATATATTTTTATTAAATTTATATGCACATCTACATTTCAAAAATACTTACCTTTTAATCACTTTCCTCCGTTTTCTTTGAAGCCATAGAATTGTCGACGTATCCTGTTCACGTTAACCGTACCGCGCCATGCAAATTTCTAGGTACAGTTTACGTACACATGGGTGGCGCATAGGCGCTTCCGTATAAAATAGCTCAGTTACAGAGAGAGCGAAAGTCTCCGGAGTTAAAGATTAAAGGTTCAAATCACGGAAGGTAGAATTTTTTTACTCTTTTTTAAAAATTAAAAAATTTTCTGATAAAAATAAAGTAATTTAACTTTCCTAACTTATTTCCTAGACTTTTTAAAATATTAATTATAAAATCTGGGATATTGTTTAAAGGAATTAGATTTGTGTAAAGAGTATTACACATGTGTGTAAAAATGAAGCTATGTATATTTTATAAACTAAATGTAACTTGTTTTAAGAAAATAAAACATGGAATTCAAAATTTTAACTATCTTTTTATTTCATACAAACGTATCTTAAAGTGTAACTTATTATAAATTATAGTAAATTTAAAAATTACAATGTATTTATAGTATTATTTTTCTATTAATTTCTAACATAACTTTAGTATTATAATATTTAGTATATCATAAAAATATAATATTGTAAATATTAATAAATAAATATTTTTAAATATATATGGGTGAAAATCATCTAACGTGCATATTTGTGTAATAGTGAAATATATCGCATTATATCATATATAAAATTACGAATAAATTATTCTAAGTACAATATATGTAATTTAATGTAAGTCAACCGTGAAACTTGATAAAAATTGATTTTATTGCCAAGTTTAAGTTGCTTAAAGTTTGAAATGTAACGTCCCCTGACTGTAACAAGGCCATAATCTCATATTATCAGGTGCTATTACAGGCGTATTTCTTTATTTCAAAAACGGGTTCGAAACTTAATTGTTCAATTTGATAACCACAATTAAAATCAAGTTGAAAATCTGAACATTTATTGATTTTTAAAGTGCACTGAACATGCTGAACTTTGTAACAAACTTGTTATCAATAATAGCTGTGTTATGATTAATGTCTTTAAAAATAATTGTAAACATAAAACATTTTTCTAACCAGGTGAAATTGTTAACTTTTGGTTTACTTTAAACGTAAAAATTTTATTTTTAATATTTCATGATGTTAAGCAAATAATACGGGCATATTTTTGTGGTAATTCAGCGGTTATCTTTTTTAATGTAATTCCTCTGGCAGAGTATAATTGGAAGACTAATAAACTTTTTAAAACCAATTCATAGTGTAAATTTGAGATAAAGTAACTACATAAAAACAGTATTATTCCGATTTGGAAATTTTGATTGTTAACGTAATAAAATTTAAAAAAACAATCTATGTAATGTCCCCTGGCATGTAACGTCCCCTGTCTAAATTTCTTTTATAACAAATAATCGATGCTGATCATTACATGCTTTACTGTTTTGACTAAAAATAAACATTATTTCTTAACAATTGTTTTCTCCTTGAATATTTCTCTATCTTGAATTTTAATGAAGTAAGTTGTTACGAATGTAATTTGTATACAGAATGTGAACATTATTATTTAGGGTCGATCTCGTACGAAAATAAGACTCAGAGAAAGAGTAAAATTGTTATTCAAGATAAAAAAGAAGTCACTATTAAAAGAAACAATAAAAAAGAAAGAAAAAATAAGAGGAGAAATAATAAAAATATATAATTTATATTACAAATATAAAAGTTATGTTAAATTGATAAATGGAAGAATTTCTTAATTAATTTTTTATTATTGTTATTATCAATTAGGTATAGTTATATTCAATGTATACTTCATAATAAAATATGTTTATCAAAACGTTCTATCCCTATTACAAAATCTCACGTGAGAAATTTCTAAAAATCGAAAATATGCCTTAATTGCTTTGAAACTTTGATTTTTGAGCTTTTCTGGGGGCTTGCATCACTTAAAAAGTGACTTTCCATACTTAGAAATTGATTTTTTATTATTTAGCAAATTTAAACACCGCTCCAATTGAACTATCACATGAAATTTTGTATTAGGGATATATTCCAGATGTTTATGTTTTATATATTAAAATATATGTAATTCACCTGGAATGTAAAAATTAAAAATCTTCAATACGTTGAGTAACCGATCCTGTATGCCCACTGTCAACAGATACTCTAGAGACTGTAATTGGTCCAGAGAAACCAAAAATATATTATTTTTTTTATTTTGTTTTCTTGCATACTAGAACGTCAAATGTTCACGTTAGATGATTTTCACCCATATATATATATAGTTAAATTACAATTTCTTTTGTAAATAGTACTTACAATTTTCATAAATAATTTTCGATAAAATATTGCAGTATAGTTATTGCACTATCTTTTTTTCTCTCAGTATATATTTTTATGATACACTGAAGAAAAGTACTTCATTTTATTGTTGCGTTACTAGTAATATAATTAGTAATTGGTATTATGATTGGTTTTCAAATAGAAATAATCAATAGTTGCTCTAACCAAATAAAGTACAGTTAATGTAACTATTTGATCGCTTAAAATAACTAGCTTTATAATACTTATAATGTAATTACTTTTTTCAACGATCGATAAAAATATTTTGGTTACTGTATAAGCGTTTAATAATTTACTACCAATCAGGTTGGTTAAGCCAACTATCTACGGTTACTTGTATCCTTTTCAAAATTTTTACTTAGAATAAGAAGCTTTTTACTATTTTTACTATTGTAATATTAATTTAAAATGTTGAAATTGTACGCTACAGTAAATTTGTTGGTAATGTACTTCAATTTTTCTAATGTACCAATTTTTTATTTTTAATTCATTATTATTCGTATAAATATATCAAAATCAGGAACAATTAAGTTAATTGTATTGAGTTTTATAAATGTTTAATTTATCCAAATTTTGAAGTTATTATTATTATTATTATTATATGTATTGATTTAACAATTTACTTAAAGTGATTTTTAATATAATTATGATATGTTACTGTGTAAAAAAAGTTAAGACGTAAGTGATCATTTATTCGAACATGAGGTAAACATAATATCACATCAAGAATAAACATTTACCATTTACAACATGTTCAACCAAGCTTACACATAAACCATTTTGTATATAAATGCGGAAGTGCGATTGCGTGGAAAATCGGAATTGAGTTGATGGTATTGTGCACATTTATTCCAGTTCTCTCTCCTCAACAACGCCGCCGTAGACGGGTAATCGTTATACCCAGTTCTGCAATTCGATCGTGAAACACGCGCCTGCGTCAAGGCCCCGTCCACACATCGCACCTGTGATCCCAACCCTTTCTTGCAACACGCAAGTGCCTTCTTTTTTATTGGCATCTTTACTACAATTGTGTTTATTACCGACTATTTGATCTCTTATTACAAACAGGTTTATCATATTAAAAGTTTAACTATAAGATAAATTAAATTTATATAAACTTAAAGTTTGGGTGAAAGTAGATACGTATTAAGAAGTAAGCTAAACTGACAATAATATTTATAAAAAGATGCATCCTGATAGAAATCGTATTCCATTAAATGAGTATTAAATAAAATTGATGAAACGTCTTTTCCTATTTTATGACCATATTTGTTAACATAGATTAAGGTTAAATCTAGTTATATCCCTACTGAAAAGACTCAGGTGAGAAATCATCTGAGAAATCACCTAAGAAATCAGGTGATTTCTTATGCCAAAATCTCAGGTGACGAAAACAATAAGAAAAGTTTCTAAGTTCTTTTCCCTAGTAGAAATATGGCGAATTAAATAGTTTAAGGTTAGAAATAGCCATGTTTTAGGTCATATCTAGCCATTTTCTATCAATCTTTTAGAAATGCCTTGTTTCTACTTTAAAAATCGTTTCCATTTCTAATAGGGTTTTTAACTAAAGTATCATTATAAAATATGTTTTTTTTCTATGCTTAGAGAAAAAAGAATGTCCCAAAAGCCGCAAAATATCTAAGTTCCATTAAGTTGGAAATATTTGTGACTAATGTTTCGCCCTGTAGCCGTTGCAACGCTTCCACCCGCAGAAGATAATTACCATCTCTTTGCATATATTTAGCCTGCAGTAAAAAAAATACAAAAACACAAAGCATCTATTTTTATAGCTTACTAATAGTGAAATGATAAGGTATATGCAATATAAAGAAAAATGTATTTGTCTGATAGACAGAGTCGCCGCGGTTTAATAACATTCACCAGGTTCCAATATTTCACTCGCCTTACACCGTTTGAAAAGTTTGTATGCAACGATATTCAATATCGACCCTTCTACGCACTGCATTTATGAACGATAAAGTATATGATATTCAAAATGATGATAAAGAGTTAAAAACATTCGTAACTAACAATAGGCCCTTAACACTTTTACTGCTAATAATATATAAGGTATTTTTATTCGAAACATCAATTGCAATATATTTTACAATCTTATGAATATAAAAAATATAATGATATATAGTAATTGTATTTGTATACATTTAATATTTATGCAAAATTAGTGCAGCCCACTGGTGGTCTGCATCGAAAGAGTGGTTTTATTCAAACTTATAGTTGCTCATTAGAAACATTTGGTAAAAATAAAACCTATAATTTGTATTAACTATTAATGAGAATTTATTAAATTATAAGTTATCTGTGTTTTATTAAAACATTTCAAACAAACATATGATTCGCATTTACTTTTTAACACTTCTTTTAGCACTGTTAGTTGCTTCAGTAGAAAGTATTTCAAGCGCTTTTAGGGTTTTATAGCAACTTTTCTATGCCATTTTACTCCTTTGCGAGGACTACCATAATAAGAGGATAGTTGATCTGAAACATCAACTCCTTTTTTTACTCGATTATAATCGAGTACACTTGATGGTTTTTGAATAATTTCATTGTTTTGTGCTTTTTTATTTATTGCAGTTAAGCAAAATTCATGGTCGCTTCTTGTGGTAATTATTAAAACATCCCTCTTGTCTTTCCACTTCAAAATGTTTATTTTATTAGAATTTTACATGCCAATTACATTACCTCCTTTTAATTTAGTACCTAAAATATTAACTGGTACACTTTCTCTATTTCTTCGCAATGTTCCATACACGTAAGTGCTTTTATTGAATACATCTTCGGCAAGTGGTATACTGTTGTAAAAATTATCGTCAATTTCATTATTACAAAAAACGTCACCTATTTCAACTTTCAGCATAATCTGAACCACAATACTCTAACAAGGAGGGGTTCCACCTTCCGGGAGACATATTTTGTTGCAATTTTGAGAGATATTTTCTGGTACCCAAATATGAAAGAATTCATATAAAACTCAATCTCATAGGCTGTTTGACTAAAGTTACACACAGTTAATGAAAAGCAGTATAAAAAAGATAAATTTCTGTTTTATTAGATTTGGAGAAATTAATTTCGTACAAAGTTATCAAAAATACCTTTCAAAAACGTGTCAAAACCCGCAAGTATTGTGTTATTCTAATCAAACTTTGAAAATTGTTATCTGATAAATAAATATATTTTTCTATTTCTATAAATACAAATTACAAATTTTTTATATTTAACTTATAACACCTTCCAAGAAGATGACGAAATCCGCAAGTATAGTGTTTTTCTAAACACACTTATCAAAATTCTTGTCTTATAAATACATATCTTTAATTCGACCTCCCATATTTTTCTATTTCTTTAAATACTAATTAAACATTTTTTATATATAACTTATACTCCATAATAGTTTTCTGCTATTGAAAGATCAACTGAAATCAAACTGGAATCAATAATTATTTTGAAATAAATAAATATCTTTGATTCTACTCCCATATTTTTATTACTTATTCATATTTTAATTACACCTTTTTATAAGTAATTTATACTCCATAATAGTTTTCTGCAATTGAAAGTACTGAAATCAAAAACACCTTTCAAAAAGGTGTCAAAACCCGCAAGTATTGTGTTATTCTAAACAAACTTTGAAAATTGTTATCTGATAAATAAACTTGTTATCTGTCTGATAAATTTTAAAGTATAAGATAAAAATATCTTTGATTCTAATTCCCATATTTTCTCTACTTATTTATATTTTAATTACACCTTTTCTATATCTAACTTATATTCCATAATATTTTTCTGCAATTGAAAGTATTCAATTCGAAAACACCTTCCGAGAAGGTGTCAAAACCCGCAAGTATTGTGTTATTCGAATCACACATTGAAAATTGTTATCTGATAAATAAATTCTGCAATTCAATCTGACATTGTTATCTAATAACTATAACTACCTTATTTTATCTATTTTTTTGAATTTTAATTAAACATTTTTTTAAATATTACGAAAATTTCGTATAAAAAATTTCTGCAATTGAAAGCACTGAAATCAAACTGTAATCGACAAGTATTTTGAACGATGCAAAAATTTCTACCAATCTGAATACAGATTTTTTTTTATGAAAAGTATCTTACACGATTTTTTTTCATTTCTGGCCCTTACATGTTTTACAATAATAAATAAATAATATTCTAATGATATTAATTTGTGCAAAATTAATTTCTGCAATACTAATAAAATGGACATTTCTTTTTTATTCTTTTAAGTAATAAAATAATACTTGCACTTCAGTTTGATTTCAATTCTTTCAATTGCAGAAATTTTTTATACGAAATTTTCGTAATATTTAAAAAAATGTTTAATTAAAATTCAAAGAAATAGATAAAATAAGGTAGTTAGAATTAAAATTATTTATTTATTAGATAACAATGTCAGATTGAATTGCAAAATTTATTTATCAGATAACAATTTTCAAAGTGTGATTAGAATAACACAATACTTGCGGGTTTTGACACCTTCTTGGAAGGTGTTTTCGAATTGAATACTTTCAATTGCAGAAAAATATTATGGAATATAAGTTAGATATAGAAAAGGTGTAATTAAAATATAAATAAGTAGAGAAAATATGGGAATTAGAATCGAAGATATTTTTATCTTATACTTTAAAATTTATCAGACAGATAACAATTTTATTTATTAGATAACAATTTTCAAAGTTTATTTAGAATAACACAATACTTGCGGGTTTTGACACCTTTTTGTAAGGTGTTTTTGATTTCAGTACTTTTAATTGCAGAAAACTATTATGGAGTATAAATTACTTATAAAAAGGTGTAATTAAAATATGAATAAGTAGAAAAAAAACCCTAGTAGAATTTTAAATATGAAAAATGTGCTTGAAATTAAGAAATGGCCAGTGAAACTGGTCAGGTTCTATCTCAAAATGAAACGCTTTTTCACACCTTTCTTGACCATTTCTTAGATGGACATAACCTTCATCAAATATGAAACAACTTTTCGGGTAATCCTGTAAACAAAACTTAAAGCGTGTTGTGAAATTTGATCGGTTTTACCATTTGTAATAGATACAGACGATTGTTTACGCTATATAAATAGTACTTTTAAAGATATTTCGACGTTTATCATTTTTGTCTCAAATTGAGCCAAATCATTTTTAGGAGCTTGTTTATGGCTATTATACTTAGCTAAAATGGCCAATTTTTCTTAGTCTACTTAAAATTCCAAAAGCATTTTTGATGGTCAGAAAAGGTTTGTAAAATGGAATGAAAACCATGAAATAGGCAGGAAAGGTTCGAAAAAGCGTTTCATTCCTGTACACGACCTGACCAAGCGTCCTAGTTAGTTTATAGATTGACATGAGAACGCTACTCAGTAAATGGCTACAAAATTTTTGTTGATTCCACCAGGGTGTGGGAGTTAGAATCAAAGATATTTATTTATTTCATAATACTTGTCGATTCCAGTTTGATTTCAGTTGATCTTTCAACAGCAGAAAACTATTATGGAGTATAAGTTATATATAAAAAATGTGTAATTAGTATATAAAGAAATAGAAAAATATGGGAGGTCGAATTAAAGATATGTATTTATCAGACAAGAATTTTGATAAGTGTGTTTAGAAAAACACTATACTTGCGGATTTTCTCACCTTCTTGGAAGGTGTTTTTAATTTCGGTACTTTTAAATGCAGAAAACTATTGTGTTGTATAAGTTACATATATAAAAAGGTGAAATTAAAAAAATAGTATCTTTAAAGCACATGAATTAATTGGTAAAATTATGTAGAATCTTTATAAATACATAGTGAAGTATATAATAATTATTTTACAGAACTACTAATAAAAACTTGTATTTAAAAAAATAGCGCAAGGCAGTACACTGGGTTCTCTATGTTGGAAACTGTATTAGATTAAAATAATAATTTATATTGTTTCATTGGTGATATAGCATACTAAAGTTGCCAGAAAGTATTGTTATATTTATTTATTAATATTTTATATATAATATATTGAAACTTTCTATAAAATTTAATAGTGTAGAATAAGCCTTGTATTTATCAGAAACAAACAATTTATACTAATATTAGTTATAATTGTTACTAGAATATACTTTCTGCCAATTTTAGTACTCTGTATCATCAATTAAACAACTTCCATAATTATTTTAATCTAATAATGTTCCCAACATAGTGAATTCAGTATATTGCCTTACTCTATTTTTTTTAAATACAAGTTTTTATTAGTAGTTTTGTAAAGTAATTATTATTTTATTTAACCAAGTGTTTGTAAACGATCCACATGATTTTATGAATAGATCTGCACAATTACACAATTTGGGTCTGACATTTCGTTCAGGAAAATTCAGTCAAATTAAAAAAGTTTCATCACACACTCTTAACCGCTAAGAGTAAAAACTGAACCTTAAATGAGTAATTTTTTTACTTTACTACTCTTTAAGTAACATTAAAAATCCCAAAACTACACCTTTTAAACGACTAAACAACTAAAATTACTCTTTAAACAGTGCAAAATATAAAAATCACATTTTACAACAGGGTAAAAAGAAAAAAATGTCCTTTAAAGAAAGAAGAAAGTGGAACTATTGCTCTATTGAAAAGTATAAACTAAAAATCACCAAGTATTTCTGTTGAAAAACACAACATTTTTTCAGAAAAGTATATACCCTACATAATTTACTTACTTTAATTGTTTTTTATTTATTTTAACTAATCTTATGTAATACATAAGATCCAATCGTTAAATATCAAAAACACCTTCTACGAAGGTGTACAAATTCACAATTATGGTGTCAAAGTATTATTTATTTGTTTTATTTAAATGTAAAAAACTTATTCAATAACTATAAGTATATCCCTAGTAGAATTTTAAATATGAAAAATGGGCTTAAAACTAAGAAATGGCCAGTGAAACTGGTCAGGTTCTATCTCAAAATGAAACGCTTTTTCACACCTTTCTTGACCATTTCTTAGATGGACATAACCTTCATCAAATATGAAACAACTTTTCGGGTAATCCTGTAAACAAAACTTAAAGCGTGTTGTGAAATTTGATCGGTTTTACCATTTGTAATAGATACAGACGATTGTTTACGCTATATAAATAGTACATTTAAAGATATTTCGACGTTTATCATTTTTGTCTCAAATTGAGCCAAATCATTTTTCGGAGCTTGTTCATAGCTATTAATCCTAGCTAAAATGGCCAATTTTTCTTAGTCTACTTAAAATTCCAAAAGCATTTTTGATGGTCAGAAAAGGTTTATAAATTGGAATGAAAACTATGAAATGGGCAGGAAAGGTTCGAAAAAGCGTTTCATTCTTGTACACGACCTGACCAAGCGTCCTAGTTAGTTTATAGATTGACATGAGAACGCTACTCAGTAAATGGCTACAAAATTTTTGTTGATTCCACCAGGGATACAGCATAATTAATACCTTATCAACATTTGTTAAAATTATTTAAGTAAGTGAAGGTATAATTATTAATTAAACATCCCTTTCACTTAACATTGGAAAGATAATCTTGTATTTATTTTAGTTCATATAATTATTATTTATATTAAATATATTATGCATTTGCCAAATTATCGAACAAAAATGTATTGGCTTTATATAGAAAGTTAAAAAAAAGATTACTCAGTAACATTAATAAGGATAGAGAATGACACAGGGTCCGCTTAAATAACAATATGCTTTTCATCAATCATTCAGGTCACTCGACATTTGAGTAAAAATCACTGATATGTGTAAATGATAGAAAATTTTATTAAATGACATTCAAACTTGTCAAAGAAATGACATACTTGGTTACATTTAAATGTTAAAATACGTATACAATAATATTTCAATTTTAATTAAAGTCACTGATTCATGTAAATGTTACAAAATTAAAAGACTTTCAAACTTGTGAAAGAAATGACTTAATATTATTTCCAAATACTGTTAAAACGGAGTTAAATTTTCATTCTGTTTCATTTTTTCTTTTACTACTTTTTCAGTCTTTTCTTTAACTCGCCCATGTAAGTTCTAATTCAACTTCCTTATTCTTTTTCTCTTCTTCTGCTTGTTCAAAAGATTTTATCAAGGATTTGTATTTGTCTATTGGGTTTTCACTAGTATCTGAATGGACTTCTCAGTTACTCGAGTAATATAATGCAGCTTATACATGATTCAAAAACAATATGTGCTGAGAGCTGCATTGATATAAGAATTGAAAGAATTGAAAGTACCAACATAGGATAATTCTGTAATTGAGTCATTGATTTAATTAATGAAACAAATTTTGTGTAAGTAAATAATTGTGGTTCTGTCTTAAGTCTAACTATAAACTGAAATATATATAGTCCCACGTACATATAGCATAAACAAATGTGTTATAATATAATAATGGGCAAATTTTAGTCGCTTCGAGAAGAAACTTTGTATTACATGTGCCAGTCCAGTTGTAATCTAAACTATATAGTATATATTTAGATTTACATAATTATATTTAAGGAATAAATTGATGATCCTTTATTCTAGGCAAGTTTAATTGTGACTTGTCAAGAAGAGAAAAAAATACATTGTACATATTATCTAATGGATTTATGGTATGGTGGCGTAATTCACTGTTAACCGTAGTTGTATTTTTCTTTGAATAAATGATTATTAGATATGTCATAATACACAAATTTGTTTGTAAAATAAATACAATGCAACTAGGATATGTTTCATTTTACTGTTTTGTAAGATATAACCATTTTTTTAACGCATAAATGAAATGATAATTAAATATTTTTATTTTATTTTTCTTTTTTATTAATTTATTAAAATTATACACTGATGTATTAATAAAAACACCTTCTACGAAAATGTCAACATTTGCAAGTATGGTTTCCAATTACACTTTGAAAAATGTTATCTGATATAAAATCTTTAACTATTACTCCCATCATATTTCTACTTATATTTTGCTTAAACTCCATAAAAAGTTTCTGCAATAGAAAGTACTAAAATCAAATATCGACAAGTAATTTCAATTGAATATTTATATATTTTTTTTGCTTAAACTCCAAAAAGTTTCTGCAATAGAAAGTACTGAAATCAAAGCGGAATAATCGACAAGTATTTTTTACCATACCATACACTGAATTTTTTTTAATTAAACTTTTATATATTTTGCTTAAACTCTATAAAAAGTTTTAATTAATTTCCACAAAACTGATAAAAAGGAAACTTCTTTTTTTTAATTTTCTTTAAATAAACAATGCCTATCCTTCCCGTTTTTACATCAGTAGATAAACAATTTTATAGAATAATAACCTTTTTTATATGTAACTTATATTCCATAATAGTTTTCTGCAATTGAAAGTACTGAAATCAAAAACACCTTCCAAGAAGGTGTCAAAACCCGCAAGTATTATTATTCTAATCAAACTTTGAAAATTGTTATCTGATAATTAAATTCTGCAATTGAATCTGACATTGTTATCTGATAAATAAATTATTTTAATTCTAACTCCCTTATTTTATCTATTTCTGTTAATTTTAATTAAACATTTTTTAATATTACAAAAATTACATATAAATAATTTCTGCAATTGAAAGAACTGAAATCAAACTGAAATCGACAAGTATTATGAATCGTACCATAAATATATATAAATATATATAAATATATATAAAAACAGTAAAATGAAACATTTCCTAGTTGCATTGTATTTATTTTACAAACAAATTTGTGTATTATGACATATCTAATAATCATTTATTCAAAGAAAAATACAACTACGGTTAACAGTGAATTACGCCACCATACCATATATCCATTAGATAATATGTACAATGTATTTTTTTCTCTTCTTGACAAGTCACAATTAAACTTGCCTAGAATAAAGGATCATCAATTTATTCCTTAAATATAATTATGTAAATCTAAATATATACTATATAGTTTAGATTACAACTGGACTGGCACATGTAATACAAAGTTTCTTCTCGAAGCGACTAAAATTTGCCCATTATTATATTATAACACATTTGTTTATGCTATATGTACGTGGGACTATATATATTTCAGTTTATAGTTAGACTTAAGGCAGAACCACAATTATTTACTTACACAAAATTTGTTTCATTAATTAAATCAATGATTCAATTACAGAATTATCCTATGTTGGTACTTTCAATTCTTTCAATTCTTATATCAATGCAGCTCTAGTACATATTGTTTTTGAATCATGTATAAGCTGCACTTATACAAATACAAGTAATTAACCAGAGTCAAATGAACAACTCCAGCGAATGAATACCATTAAACAAATAAGAAAAATCCTATGAAATATATATGGGCTATTTCACGTCAAGTGGTACGTTGAAAATTTTAAATAACTCCAAATTTTGTGAACAGACTGGAAATATCTTCCAGAAAATAGAAAAAAAATTTTAGTTGTTACAAATATCTTGCCTGAGAGTTATTCCACCATGAAAAATGGAAATTTTTCAATTTTTTAGAAAAATTGCTATCTTCAAAGCCATTTATCTCAAAATCTATTGATTTTTTTGAAAAAACATTACCAACAGCTTTTGTTCAAAATAATCTTTAGAACTTATCCAGCTAGGTTATAATTCTTAATTTTAAAATCTCAAATAGATAGGGCACTCGGAAATATTGAATATCAAAAAAAGGCGACCACGCCACAATCGATTTTGATCTTACACCGCTCAAAAGATCACATTTTTTGAGAGCTTTCGAATGGCGGTGGTTAGATTATTGGCCAAGACCACTGATGAAAGTTATACCTTAAAATATATGAAAATTAGTGATTTTATGAGGTTTACAAGGTATAACTTACACCAGTGGTCTTGGCCAATAATCTATCCACCGCCATTCGAAAGCTCTCATAAAATGTGATCTTTTGAGCGGTGTTAGATCAAAATCGATTGTGGCGTGGTCGCCTTTTCTTGATATTCAATATTTCCGAGTGCCCTATCTCTTCGAGATTTTAAAATTAAGAATTGTAATCTAGGTAGATAAATTCTAAAGATTATTTTTAACAAAAATTGTTGGTAATGTTTTTTCAAAAAATTCTATAGATTTTGAGATAAATGGCTTTGAAAATAGCAATTTTTCTAAAAAATTGAAAAATTTCCATTTTTCATGGTGGAATAACTCTCAGGCAAATTATTTTTGACACCTAAAATTTTTTTTCTATTTTCTGGAAGATATTTCCAGTCTGCTCACAAAATTTGGAGTAATTTAAAATTTTCATCGTACCACTTGACGTGAAATAGCCCATATATATATATATTTACATACTCATAATAGTACACTTTTTAGGTAGCCTCTCGTCACTTAAATTTAAATTTGTTTTGCTGCATCTTCAGAGATTTATGATAATATTTACAAGGTAAAATGTTCCTCACAGCAAATTTGCTTTAATTATACTTTGTACCAATAATTTTTCATTTCAGAGACGGTATTTGCTTAAAATTAATATAGTATAAAAATAACCCTTTCTTATTCAGTGAATTTAATATGATACACTTATAGTTTTAATTAAGCTAAATTTATTTGTAACAAATTAAATTCTATATTATTGGGTTACTATAATAATAAATGACTACAGTACAATTTAATATTATAATTTTAGTACAACACAAGATATTCTATTTAATTACTTTGTGACGTTGTAAAATATACAACGCACAAGTACATGCACGTGGCTTGTATTTACAAGTCATGTGCATGCATACTTTTACATTATAATAGTTCGCGATCGCGTCGCAGGTAGCGAATCCCTCGCTGGCGGACCGAAGTGCATCGATGCACTTTTAAAATAAACTGATACCCACGGTATGGGTATGTTTTAGCGACGGAGCCGACGAACGACGCGACCGATACCCGACGGTAGTACGCGGACTACGACCCAGACCACGGCCGAGAGGTATCGTGAGCCAAGGACCGAGCCCAGGTCGTCTCACGATACCTGGCGTATCCGCTGCTGATGTCAACAAGACGGGAGGTTAGGCGGCGTCCTAACCTCAACCGTCACACGTGCTCAGCAGACGACGACGGCTGAGATGGCGCATGGGTGCGCGCACGCCCGAACTCCGTACGACTAGTCGGGAGAGCCAGGGTGCTCCCCCACCTTACACCCGTATACCGGGGAACGCGGCACCGACGGCGACGATCGTGTGGCACTAGGCGAGGTGCGCGGGCAGGGGGGAATTACTCGAGCAGCGAGAGTGTTGCGCGCGCGAAGAGCTCGAGTGAGCGACCGTGAGTGGGATTATGGGTGGGAGCGCGCGAGTAGAGTAGGAGTCGCGGTATACCTAAATTTGTGTGCGAAGGTATACCGCGGCACAATAGAATACATATTATATAGATAAATACGGTGCGCGCACACTTATGTATGCGTATATACTATAGTATATAGCGCGCACACGTATATTAGATTAATTAATTATTTGAATCACGTTCCGTAGTAGTTAATTGATTAAATAAAATACGTAGATCCGTCGGTAGAGTTTGGGGCGTTTTGTATTAATTTTATAATTTGTATATAGTTGTAAATAGTTGTCGGAATTAAATAATAATTGTTGTGTGAGTGTGTCGGGATAGTTAGTATTAATTACATAGCCGGTAGGCACGGGGCGGCAGCACCGACTGGATTACCGATATGGTAATTAATTATTTGTATTGCGCGCCTTCCGAGTGTCGGGGATGATTGGTTGCGTGATCGACCCTATAATTAACAGGTTGGTGGTGACGTAAACCACTATTATTGGATAATCGGCCTTGACGGAAATAAGATCAAGGCTGACTACGCGTATCGATCACGCAATCAACCACCCTAATCAACGCCGGTAGATAAGGAGTAGAGTAAGTTAGAGAAGGATAGCGATAGAGTGGGGAGGAAAATCCTTAATTTTGGGGATCAAGCCACGCCGCGAGCCGGATGAAGAAGCCGGCATTTTGCGACGCTACTTTTCGTCAGAATATTCTTATTATAATTAAAATTTTTCCTCAAAAGTGTCCGGCGTCGACTGAGAGTAATTTAAATAATAAGAATTATAAAATAATAATATTTTTCAAGTATACATTATTTACATCAAGCAACATTTTAATATATCATTACTTAAGAAATAAAGAAATATTAAAAATATACAATTTTAAAAATAATTAATTGTCTAATATAGCATTAATTAAACATCAATTAAAATATTTTGATAGACATTGTTAAAATACATTGTCTGCAAAAAGCGACATTATTTTAGAACTTTGTTTAGATATTAGTGAAACAAAAATTACAAATAATTATTACCTATAATAACGAATATACAAGATGTCATATTATATTATTTATTTTATTTTTAAACCCATAAGCACACTTTCAGAGAAAATTATTCTACAAGAAATCTTGAATGTCCGCAAAAAAAGAATTCTTTTTGAAAGCAATAAGTATTAAGGAAGTATTACTGAAGTATTGGAAATCGAATACTTTATAAATAATTTTAAAGTATCTAATAAACAATAACCGGTATACGATACAGCTTTATATAAGTCTATGTATATAGTAGTAAATTAATATTAAACAAGAAATCACAAACTGCTCTTCTATCAATTTAAAGGATTATACAAGAAAATCTTCTATACAAGACACACGCACCATTTTATGTAAATTTGGTTTTTAATTGTAATGCAAAACTTAATTATGAAATTAATAAATATTATTTATAAACAAATCAACCGCGTATTATATGAAAGATAGACAGCTGATGAGCATGTACAAGTTCCGAAACTATCTAAGTAAAATGTTGTGATAGCTGTGCGTGCTAAGTTCTGAGTTCGAATCCCCATCAGGATATTTTTTTTTTAATAATACCATTTCTATTTATGTCTGCTAAGTGGATTTCTAATGATAATACGCAAACATTATATTAAACATTTTTTTTTAATTAAGTGCGACTAGGTTATATTTATACATTATACAGAATTCTTTACATATACTTTAAGTAGTATCTTTTAGCGGACATTCAAGAATTATATGATAAAATAAAAAAAATTCTTAAAGAAATCTTTTTTATAAAAATATATTAGTATACAAATACTTAAAGAGTACTTCTGGATTACTTATATAATACTTTGTGCTTATTGGGAATGCAGCCATATTGTAACGTATATTTTTATCAATATTAAAATATTTACGCATTATAGCATACATAATTTTGAAATATATATATGTTATAAAATCAAATATTTGAAACTTTTAATACGTATTATATTTACGTTCATTATATGACAGTCTCAAGCCTGTAAATGCAGAGAGAAAATAATACGAACCAACATTCGAAAATAAACTTTTGTAGTTAAATATCATGATGAGTAAAGGGAATAATTGTATACATTTTTTTAAATAAAATATTTTATAATTTATTTTTGTTTGTTTTAGTAATATAACAATATATTTTAATTAATAGTTTAAAGCGCATGAAAAAAAATTAGATTGAAAATAAAATAAAATAATTGTATTAAAATCGTTTAAAATTTATTTGTTATAAACTAATAATAAATTAAGATTACACTTTATAATCAACGTCTAGCCTCAAAATGTGATTCAACCGAGGAAGCGTTAGCGACCGAGGTAATATGGCTAGTAATTTGAATTAAATTAAATTAAATGCC
>JANSJX010000256.1:0-43081 GCA_026168455.1 Theocolax elegans | reverse complement strand
CATGATTGCAATCGTTTGCACATGTGATAGCAATCGTTTGCGCCTTGATTGCAGTCGTTGCACCTTGATTGCAATCGTTTGCACCTTGATTGCAATCGTTTCAACCTTGATTGCAATCGTTTGCACCTTGATAGCATCGTTTGCAACTTGATTGCAATCGTTTAATTCGTAGCATGGAAAAAAAGTGTAAATATACCGTTTTATAATGGAAAAGGCACCCAACAAATCCTAGCCTCAGGAAAATTTTGTTTAAAAGAATTTATTTGCGCCCTCTCAAAAACGCAAGTTACGGTTGTTACATTTGTTTTCAGATTTGGTATCAATTGAAACAACTTTTCTCAAATAGAATTATAATTTACTGTTGTTTGAGAGGTTGTCAAAATAAATATTGCAGGAAATCCCTAAAAAATTTAATACATGAAATAAATAATTTATCAATCGCCGTGAGAAAAATAATAACAAATTGTTATACTTAACCATATCAATTTTTTGAAAATGTATTGTGTATATTTGATCTAGCCCTGGCATTCGTGGACGTGTATATACATAAAAAATATAAATGGTAAAAATTATTTTGATGGTTATATTAGATGATAATCCAGGTGTAAAAGTTGATTTGTTAAAATCAGGTTGTTTTAATATTGTAAATAATGTTAAATTTTTCACCATCAAAATAATACTTTTATAAAAAAAATATTTTTTAAATCTTATTATTTCAGTTTTTATTGTTACTTTTATTTCATTATTTTTTATTACTTTATTATTATTCACAAATTATGTTTACCAAAAAACAACTTAAAATTTGAAGACTTAAAATAAACGTGCCATCGGCGTAAATTTGTCGGCACTATGATAGTGGATTTAGTATTGCATCATTTATTATTATTACGGATTTCCAACCATCTGTACGTATCTGTACCTTTGTATAGGTGTTGAAGTGGTGGATATTCGCTAATCATATCTCCCAATTTCTCTAAGTTTGTAGGATTAGGCGGAACATTTTCTTTTCGGGCTTTTAACATTTTTTGCTTATATGTGCCATAAAAAGATATTTCGCCGTACATTGGGACGTTTTGATACAAAAAAAAATTTATTCAATACTTTGATTGGACAAACGTTAATTTACTAGGTTAAAATACATATTGTGAATTACTTTTCACAAAATAATTAATAATTTATTAAAAAAAATTTAATCATAAAACTATTTGTTTGCACATTCAACTATTGATAAACAAAATTTTTATCGCGTTGTATTACAGTATAATCTACAACCGGTCAATCTAATGATATAACTAAATAAAAAACTTACTTTTCTTTGCTTTTTACTGCTCCGTGAATTTCTTTCAAAACATCAAAAGTGGTTTTAGACAATTCTAAAACTTCATTGCAAAATTTTTCCCTTAAAAATACATTGAAGTCTTCTTGATGGTTATGTTGGTGAACTGTTTCTATAGGTTGATTTATCAAATCGTCAATAGAATTTACATTGTGACGGAAATCGTCACACAATCTATTCACGACGAATAGAATATTTAAATTCGCGAATTGTAAGTCGTCGGAGCCTTTTGTATGTCAAGGCCAACCGACGACACTTGTTTATTTTTCTACCAGTGTACAATTACGCGCGCGACTATACGTAGGGATGAGAGCGCGAAAGAGTGTGTGAGTTTCCCCACTCTCATCCCTTTTTCGAGAAATTAGACGATCGCCTAATCAGTGTGTAATGATCCGTCGATCGGGACGGATTATTGTATTGTATACCCGTTCTGTACTGCTCGTGAGTGCCGAGAGTGCATTCTACTCATCTCTGGGTGGGCGAACACGTGTGTCCCCTGAAGTTTTGTGTGTGTGTGTGTGTCAAAGGACGGGGTCGTGCGCGTGTGATACCGCGGATCGCGACTCACTCGTCGCGGCAAGGGCCGCCTTCACCACCTCAACCACCGGTCGTCCCCTTGTCAAGGAGGTCGACCAATCGCCGAGGATCGGCTGGGCCATCTCCGAGGAGCGTCACCGGTAAGTGCTTCAATTTACTATCGTGACTCTTCCCCCCCCCCCCTTGTGTGTGTGTACATCGGGAGTGTGTTCGGGTATGACGGTACTCGAACAGCGGTTCCTGGAAGTGAAACCTGTCGCAGGCGAGGATCTCGATCCGACAGGTTTTCCGGGACTTCCGCCCGCGCGTATTCTGTGTTGTCGCGGCACACAGCCTGGATGGCCAAATGCTAATTAAAATAAATTAAATGTTTTATCTATTTTTATTTTAATTCCTTGTAGTATTTATTGTTCTCCCCGCTTCCGTCGACATTCGATTAATTTACAATAATCGTGTCGAGGCAAGGAGGATTGCTCGAATCCTCCACACCGTTCGTCCCAGCAAACTCGTGTTCCTGGCGACAGCCTGCAGTTCGTGATAAACAAATTAAATTAATTGTGTGCGCGGTATTGGGCAAAGCGGCCCAACGGTTTTTATTAATTACTAAAAATAATTAAGTTCACCGGGTACGCGAATACCACGTCACAAATGGCGACCGTGACAGGACGTTCGGTTTCCTCCTCACCGATTTTAAATTAAAATAAAAGTTTGTCGGCCATCTTTTTGCATGCGAGCAGTGTCGCGGCAAAATGTGAGCGGGTTGATTTTGAGAGAGAGACCGAAAGAGAGATAGATAGATAGAGAGAGAGAGAGAGAGAGAGAGCGAGAGAGACAGCGTGTGAGACGCGTCTCTATACCGGAGTATTTCCGAGGAGAGGTATACACCGGTATATCGGGAGAGTTCACGCGCGACCGAGTTTAGCTGGAAGTGCCCGATCTCACCGAGATCGGTCTCTCCCGATCGCAAGCTTGACGGGAGATCTTTGCCTAGCTTGTATGGGAGCGGCAAAGTAGGAAGAGAGTAGCTTGCGCCACGGATCGCGGGCAGCGACAATCCCCCCCGAACAGCGCACAGGAAAGACTTTGCAAGAGCCGATCATCATCGGCTCTCTCCGATTGCGCCCGCGAGGGGGAGTGAGGGAGAGAATCCCTAGTCGCGGGAATTCGGAGTTAGGTGCTAGGCGGGCTATACGGTGTGTGAGTGAGAGAGATAGTGCGATCGCCTAGCCCTTTCGCGTGAATTATCTTCGCAGCTGGTTTCGCCGAGAGAAACCACTGCGGCGAATTTTTTTTTTGCTTTAATAAAATAAATTCGTTCCCGTGCAGAATCTATTTTATTGTTGGTGTGAGAGTGTGTTGAAATAGATTCTTTCGGGAGAGGTAGCTGCCCCACCCCCCTCCCTTTTAAAGAAAATTATATTAATTGTTTTTCTTTACATACGCGACGCGGCAACTTAATTGGTTTTATTACGTGTTCGAGAGCGCAGTATTTTTATTTTGCTCTCCTCCCCTCCCTGAGCCACATATATTGTATATATAGGAAAAAATTTAATAATTGTCTATTATTTATTACTATTAATATTTATAATATATGTAACATTTTTTATGTGTGAATAAAATATATTTTGCAACTTTTGTTAATTATTTAGACTTGTTTGCAAGTTAAATAATTGACATTAAGTAACTTTGTATGAATCAGCCGCAAAGTTACAATAGTTGTAATATTAATTATTTAAACTCGTGTGTGAGTAAAATAATTAAAATTATTTTTGTATTACAATTATCTGACAGTGATTACTTGATTTAATATTTGGTATTTATTAAGTGTTACTGCTCACGATATTTGTAACATATTTTTGAAAATTTTTGAGTGTGAGAAAATTTTTTTTTATAACTCGTGTTAATTGTTTAGACTTTTTGCAAGTTAAACAATTAATGTTAAGTACTTTTGTGTGATTGTTCCGCAAAGATACGAGAGTTGTAGAATATACTTATTTAGACTCGAGAGTGAGTTAAATAATTAAATTTTTTTTTGCATGTATTTTAATGATCGGCATCTAACCTAATATTTTGTATTCGTTATTTGCTGTGAAATTTTAATATATGAAAAAAAAACTTTCTTTTCTCTTTTTGTGTGTTTAAATTATATCTCCACACATTTTTACCAATTATGTAGACTTGTTTGTTAGTTAAATAATTGGTAATAATTCTTTTTTGGTGTGTTTAAGTAAAATAATTCGGTGTATACATTTAATTGTTTAGACGCGTTAGCAAGTTAAATAATTAAATTTTATTTCCTTTCGATTCAATTTATTTAAAAAAAAAGGAAATATAAATTATCTCAACTTGGTAGCAACATAAATTATTTTATTTAGTCCTTTTTAGGATAAAATAAATATATTTCGCTGAAAAATTGTCGTTTGGGACGACAATTAGTGAAATAATTATTTTGTTGCAAACCATACGGGATTTACAACATTTCGTAAATACCCCTACGACAAGAGAATAGGAATCCTTCTACCAGTAGGTGTAGGAGTTCCCGGACGGATAATAGAGATGACCGTCAGGAAAGAGACTCCTACGAGGCCAGGCCAAGGTATCGTGAAGACGATAGCCGAACGCACGACCGGACAGTGTGCGCACGAGACCTGCGTATCTGGAACATGTCCTTTGATGGTGAGACCAAAAAGGACGTGGAAGAATTTCTGAACCGTTTGCACGACTTCAGAAATGACAACGAGTTCTCAGATCGCAGGATGTTCAGTGCCCTGCCCAATGTGTTCTCAAAATCAGCTTTGTTCTGGAATAGAACAGTTCAACCACCTCTTCGAGATAGGTGTGATTTTGAGATCGAGTTCCTCAATGAGTATGGCCGTATAATAAATGACGAAGATTTACTCATGGAGCTTCGATCAAGAACATAAAATGAGGGAAAAAAGGCTACGACGTTCTTGAATTGTTTCAGAGCGATCGTAAATAAGTTTAAATGCCCTCCCTCATTAGAACAACAGGTGAAGATGGCCTACTCGCAGATGAGGCCAGATTACCGTAGGTACATACCAGTATGACAAATCAGGAATTTTTCGGATTTGACAAGCTACGGTAAAGAGTACGAGTAGTATTTAACATGGAACACGAAATTCTCCAGTTCCAACGTTAAGCGCGAGAAGCTCGTACCAGTAGCTTTTCCGAAACAGAGTGGTGGAGCACGAGTTTCTGGTAAAGTGGCGACTGTTACCGAAAAGTGTAAGGATGAGTCTTCTCAATCGGATAAACAGTCGTCTAAGAAAACTATTAAGAAGAAGAGCAAGAAAAGTGCGAATAACTCGCCAAACTCTTCTTCAAGCGAATACGAAACAGCCGCTGTGTACGGTACTTCCAACGTCGCTAATAGTTTTCAGAAACGATACGGCAAATCGGATAATGGAGTGAGTGCTCATAATTCGAAATCCGTATCGTACGTGCCTGTGTCTCAACAGTCACCTGGGCAACAAAAACAGAGCTCGGGCAAAAGAGAAAGACGTGCTTTGACGAATTCTCAACTGCCCCAGACAAATGTTTTTGTCCCACAAATGGCACAAAACCTAGTGAGGTATGTGCAACCACAGGCGACGGCAGTAAACCCAACAAACCTGAGCACCAACTTTATCGGCGTGTGTTTCACATGCCAAAAAGTCGGTCATAGGTCGTCGGATTGCCCGAGCCGAACATGCTACCGATGCGGAAACATTGGGCACTCCGCTGAGCAGTGCTCTACCGAATTGGTAGCAAAGGAGTGCCAGCTGTATGGAACTAGTATAATTACACTCCAAACATGTCCTAACTGCGTCAGATTCCTCCGAAACGTGGGAAACCTGAACGCAGGGCACCCGAGCTGCCCCGAGCGCCCTGCACTGCAGTAAGTAAACCTCATGGTTTACAAGGGCAAGAGTTTAAGGTTGGAGAACCCTCTAACCTCTTTAAGAAGTCTAGCAAATCATTTGCTGACTTCTCTAAAGTCCTTAATGGAGATCAAATTCCTACTCAGACCGAAGTTGGTGTTGAAAATAAGTCTGAGTGTAAGAATCCTAAATGTTCTGGGGATTCGACAGATGGAAAAGTTCTTAGAACACAACCTGTCAATTCCACCCGAGCTTTGCAAGGTAAAACAGAACAAGGAACCTTATTAGACCAACAAAAGCGTGAGGCTAACGATTGGGCTAAGGAACTCCAAAGATACCTTGGTGGAGAAGGTAATTGTCGATGGTGTGCATAACATGAACCGTACAAAACCGTTGTTGAAAAGTACAATTCAGGGGGGGGGGGAGATGCCGTACCACGTACGTCTAAAATGACGCACACGGCATCGACCCCTAACGACGATAGTCAAACCGATCGGATAACCGGCTATTCTTTTTGGTGCGACTCGGTGGAAAGGGCTTTAAAGCACTTTTTGATCCTGGCGCCATGGTCTCTCTCGTACGATCAGATGTTGTCGAACAGTACAAGTTTAAATGGAGACCTGTCAAGGTTATCGTGAAAGGTGTGGCTGGACCAGCACTTAAAGTCCTTGGCCTTATCGACATTCTATTCTGTGTAAAAGGCCTTGATGGCAATATCCAACTGAGAATTGTAGAAATATTGAGCATTCCATCATTCTCGGTATAGATTTTCTACAACATTGGAATATGGAAGTCAAATTAGGCGAAGCTAGCTGGCGTATTGGCGAGAGTGATTGGAGACACTTCGTCAGAGATACAGCTCATGACATTGATTCGAGGAGTTCCGCTGAATGTGCTGGTATAATTGAGATACAGGACGACAAGCGGAAACAAGTTAAAGAGTTAGTTGAAAGCCTACTCTTGACTTGAGACTATTATTGGCCAGGTATCTACCACGATAGCCGCCAATTTGTGTTACAGTGTCTGATTTGTCAGAGCTATAAGACGTCTCAAGCAGGTCCTCAAGGCTTGATGGGTAAACGGAACATTGAGAGACCCTGGGCTGCTGTGGCAGCAGACGTAATGGAGCTTCCACGTAGTAAAAGTCAATACAAATACATCATAGTATTTCATGACTTGTTTACAAGGTGGATAGAGCTCAAACCATTACGTACAGCGACCAGCAAGTCGGTGTCGAAAGCATTCTAGGAACTCGTAGTCTTCCGTTGGGAAACACCAGATTTCCTAATAACGGATAATGGGACTGAGTTCATCAACGGCATCATGTCGCGAATGTTGGAGGAGTATGGCATAAAACATGTCCGAACCCCTCCTTACCGACCACAAGCCAACCCGGTGAAGAGAACTAATAGAACGCTAAAAAAGATGATTGCGACGTTTGTGGATTCGGATCATCGTGGGTGGGACACACACTTGCACGAATTTCGCCATGCAATAAACACGGCAATGTAGTCAAGTACAAAAGTTTCACCCGCGTTCTTAAACTTCGGTCGTCATCCATAACCTGTGAAGAGTCTCCGCAGGGAAGTGGAAAAACAGGACTTTAAGATCCTGGACAACCCCGAAGTATGGCTAGATCGACTTAAAAGACTTGATGCTCTACGCGACTTAGTCAAGAAATACATTGACAAGGAGCAAAGACGTCAAGACAAAACCTACAACAGGAACAGACGTATTGCCTCGTTTCAGGTAGGAGATCCAGTCATGAGGAAGTGCCGAACGCTTTCTCAAGGTGCGAAGGGCATATCTGCTAAACTGGCACCAAAGTATGACGGACCCTTCGAAGTTAAAGAAGTACTATGTCCAATAATTCTGAGACTAGAAGAGTCTGGTCGGAAACGGACCGAGGTACATATATCTGATATAAAAAGATATGTACCACCTCGGGTTGTCAAGTAGAGCAGTAAGGGTTGCGTATCGGTTCGCATGAGAACAGTTATCGAAGGTTGGGCCTGGTAACTGTATGCCATGCATTGAGAGTGTGATGTTTGAGAATTCTTGTGTATGAGTGAATGGGCAATCCTCCCTTATTCGTAATTTACTTTTAACTATGACTAATTAACCTTTTGTTTTCTTTCAGCTCCCCGATGGACCAGAACCGAGACCTGGAGGCAGGAGACGGTGTGGATCCATCGTCGCCTCCGATCATTCTGCTGAGAGAAGACACTCCGACGTCGGGTGTTGCCGAAGAGGTAGTCGGAGTAGCTTCCGACTGTCTCGAGGTGCCCGTCGATGACCCGCTCGCTGGATGTGACCAGTCAGTGCGGGAAATCGACGAAGTACTCATCGAGATGGAAGGAACATCCCGGACCTCGACGATTGATACCCCGTCATCGGGTGATACGATCCAGGTGGAGCAGATGGAGGTGGACGTACTTGCGGTGTTAGCACTGGGGTCGTTCACCAATATCTGCCCCGCCGACTACGTAGAAGATCTACGCGAGCGGCAAAAGGCCGCCGCCGATAATCGCCCACGCCGCAAGAGCAGCGGCAGACGACAGTTGACGATGGATGACTATGAGTGAGAAGTTCCAGCCAACCCCCAAATGACGGATAGCCCGTGCTTGAGGGCGGAAGATCCGTAGATCCGCCTAAATTGGCTTGCTTCAACTGCTGGGCGATGGACCACAGCCACCGGAAGTGCGCGGCCCCGCAATCGATATACTGTTTCAATTGCGGCCGCCGAGGGGTGGCAGTGAGTAAATGTCCAAGATGCTCTTGATCCTATACCCTCTGGATCCAAGAGCGGGGATACTCACCGTTCTCGACGGTTGCTTCCCAGGTTTTGGTTGCCAAGGTCCCTGTAACTCAGCAGAGACCGAAGCGGTGTGTTCGAGTGTGTTCTCCGTATTGATTAGTATTTTTCATTATTCTTCGAAAATATTTGTTTTTCGATCAGCTAAGTAATGTGTAAATAATTGTTGCATCAATGGCTATTGCGTTCTGCTTTGATATCCTCTGGAAAAAGCTTTATTTTTTTTAATTGCACATAATTATCGTCGAATACGAACTCAGCTCACCTGACGACAACGCCACTAATGTACGCATATTCTTGGGTGGCGAATTTGAGAAACTAATACTACTGACTACCCTTAAGAGAGTATTATTAAATAACTATGCGAAACGCGTAATTTAATTTGGTTCATTATGAGCAAATATACATTAACATTGAATTTTAAATTTATAAATGTTAAACATTTAAAAAATTTTGAGTATAAATAAATGTTAAATAGCTAACAATTGGATATTAAAAAAACATTTTTTAACATAAAACTAAATTGTTTAAGAACAAATACTTCTTTGCCAGGCAATGTTTATTTGTCATCTGTAATTGAATTGAAAAACTACACAATTAAAAATTACTCAATACTTGAGTAAAATTTACCTTACTGTTCAGTCTGGAGTACGAAAGTAAAATAATAACAGTTAAACCACTTGATTAAAAATGACTGAACTACTTGACTAAAATTTACTTAAGCATTTGAGTAACAGAGCTACGCAAATTTTACGTTTTTGCTCTTGTAATTTTTTCTGTAGAGTTTAAAAACTTAAATTAATTACATTATTAATAAACAAATACCCTTATGTGTACATACGTATAAAACAATCTTTGATGTATGTCTCAGTCGTTTCATAAAGAAACGTTATTTACATTTTTTAAATATCTTAAATAACATCGGAAAACTTCAATGAAATAAATAGTCTATTATCATGTATGAAAAATACATAAACATTAAATACAATTTTTCCACTGTTTTTTATCTAACAGACATATTAGCAATTAATCAACAAACAGTTAGAATTTCAGTATGGTACAAAATTTTAAAAATATCAATTTTTTTTTATTTTAGAAACAAGTTCTAAATGTTACATAGAATATGCGTAAATAATGTTTAATGTTATAAAACTTATATGTCTACCTAATTTCAGCATTAGATAATCTTCAATTAATGCAATAAGTCATGTATCTTAAACTTTAAAGCTAAATAATTCATAAACTATTTTTTATACCTTTGAAACATTCCTTGCAGGATAATTTTTATCGTAGGCTCCTGAAATTTTGCACATATCTTGAGGTATGTGTGAATTATAATGTTACACAGCCTTTTTTGTTTGAAATTAAATGTGACATTTTTATTACTACTTTTTTAATGAAAAAAACTGATATTTTTTAGGCAATTATTTAAACAAATTAGGTTCATCAAGCCAGAAATTGCATTTTTATAGATAAACCTTATTCGCTGTGTAAAGCTCTTATATGTATAAGTTTGAAATTTTTTTACTGGAGTTCTTTGATATTTTTTACCCTGCAAGGAGTTTTTTGAATTTGTAACTGTTTTAAGCCTATTTTGTTGAGTATTTTAACGGTTTACTTAATTTGAGTGTTAGCAATCATCAATAATAGTACATTACGATACGTGTGACTTAAGTGTGTGATTATCGTATGAGGTGAAGTTAACGATATTCACATCGTTCAATAATCGTCCACTAAGTCACAAGTATCGTATACTATTTTATAGCGCAAGTGACATAAATCCGCCACGTATTTTGAATTAAAATTATGTAACACGTTGACCGATATTTACCGTCATTAATCGTCAAAGCGTGTTAATGTTTAATTGCATCGATTGTTTTTATGGCGTCCAGATCCTTTTAAAATTGTATTAACCAAAATGATTAACGAAGATAGTGATTCATTTAAAACGGAAGAAATCGTTCCTAAAGAAATTAGAGAAGCTGCGAAGAGTGTGAGTTTAAATTTGTTACCACACAAATCAAAACTTTTATATACAGCAACTTATAATATATTTAAAAAGTGACGGAAAGAAAAAGGATCCAATTCATTTTGCGGGGACGTGTTTCTCGCTTATTTTGCGGACTTGTCGGAAAAATATAGTCCGTCAAGTATGTGGGCAACGTATTCAATGCTCAAAAGTGCGATTAATACTTTCGATCAGATCAACATAGCTAATTATAAAAAATTGATTTCTTTTTTAAAGAGACAAAGTACAGGTTATAAACCAAAAAAATCAAAACTTTTTTCAAAAGACGATATTACAAAATTTCTCAATGAAGCGCCAGATGATACTTATCTATGCGAAAAGGTAAATAAAATGTGTGACGTTGCACTTTTGATTCTTAACGAGTCGTTCCCGTAGTGCAACGTGTCACTGTGGCTTACAACAAATAAATAATAATAACCAATTAATAGTTATTATCCGGTAACGATTTTAATTAATTGGGCGCCAGTTACCGGTAAAACTAACATCAAGCCTAATTAGGGTCGTGGGCTCCACGCTGCCATCACGGGAAAGATGGCGGAACCACGTTGTAGGAAATTGGATAATTTATTCGGGTTATGAAATCAATCTCTTCGTTTCAACACTATAATTATTAACACTTTAATTATTACTAATTTTATTTACAGTAATTACAACGCATTCAGAAATCCCGCTGATCGATTGTTCGATGTTTTATATATGAGCTATAACGCGCGAGTCAGTAATTCGACGCGAAATGTTAAAGATCTCCGCGCGGCTATTCTAATTCACAATATTCACGGAACGTCCTTTTATCACACTCTCATACCTTACAATACGCTGTACTTCCTCACTCACCGCAGTTCGAGAACGAGAACTCTCCTTTGTACGAATTAATTATATCTTTCGTGGCTCGGTATCTAACCCTTGAATTTCGGGTGTCTCTCGCTCCGACTGACCGTTAAATAGCTATTCACTCTCCTCAATATTTCGACTTTCCTTACAATTTCAGCGGATCTCAAAATGGCTATTTCGATACTATTTCTCGCTCAACACATCTATTCTCTACGGCGGTTGGGGAAGGAGTCTCGTCCTTCTTCTCCGATTCATATTATCCGCTACCGATAGTGGAGCTAGTTGTTCTCCCTTTCCGCTATCATATCCGCCAGATCGGTGGTAGTAGACGTACCGATAATCGTCCGTAACGCCACCTATTTTCCTTCCAAATCCGCTAGTGTACATTCGCCAACGCCTCCACCAATGCACCGGGACAGCTGTCTATCTCCTTTTCTCTTACATGGGTACGCGTGAGTATCGGACCTTCGTAGTCGTTCCCCCTCTGGCGCACCGCTCTCACCTATACTCGACGTGCGCGTGCAGTGTGCACGCCGTCACTCTCTTAGTCGACGCACGCGGTCAACATATCTCTATCTCTCTCGGCTTCGCGCGCGCACGCGGTGATCGGTGCCGTCGGCAGTTTGCCGATATTCTTACGGTGTCTACACGAGACGGTGTATCTGATAGATATACACGGGCTACCACGATGTCGTCAGCTGCTTCGCTCGTACCTTGATACTCGTACACAGTCTGTCCGGTGCTGTGTGTTATTATTAACCGCCAATCCTTCCCTGGTATCCATCATCCTCAACAAACCGAAATATTCCTTTTTATTATTCTCGCATAAACTCTCATTCGCGATTTCCCTGTAATGAGAGTGGCTCGGGCCGGTATATACAACTACCGCAGTCCTAACCTTCACCTGTCACTTCTATATATCCATCTCTCTCACACTTACTTCTCTCCATCACTTTACTTCTTCACACTTACTTCTTTTCATAAATAATTAAGTGAGGCTTGCCTCACAAATGTTTAGAGATTTTAATTTATTAATTTATTTTAATTTATTAATTTATTTTAATTTATTAATTTTTTTTCATTTATTAATTTATTTTAATTTATTAATTTATTTTCATTTATTAATTTATTTTCATTTATTAATCTATTTTAATTTATTAATTTATTTTCACTTATTATTGGCATTGCTGGAACATTAAGAAGAGGAGAATTTGCAAATTTAAAAGTTACCGATGTGAAAAAGGTTGAAGATAACGTACTTTTATTTCAAATATCGAATACGAAAAACTATGTGCCTCGGTCTTTTACAGTTACAAATGCATTGGTTAAGTTTTGTCTAAAATACATGGAGGCCAGACCACAAGGCTGTTCAAACGACAGATTTTTATTAAGATATTCAAAAGGAAAATGCATAGCACAGCCTATTGGCATCAATAAATTTGCTATGATGCCAAGAGATATAGCTTCCTTTTTAAATTTGTCGGATGCAAATGAATTTACTGGACACAGTTTCCGCAGAACTTCTGCTACTCTTTTAGTGGATGCTGGTGCAGATTTGATAACACTTCAGCGACATGGAGGATGGAAGTCAGCGTCAGTTGCCTCCGGCTACATAGCTGATTCTTTAAATAATAAAAAAAAATATGCGAACAGATTTCTACTGGTATCGAGTTAAAAAAAACAGTTGGTTTCAATAAACCGTCAACGAGTAATGAGAGTGCGGATCCATCCACATCAAAGGGAATTCAAGGAGCTAATCTTTTTCGAACATCAAATCGCAAAAATCTTAATTCTGCAGATTCGAATTTTGCAACATCTAGATTACAAAAAAGAACCAAGTTCGAAGATAATTTTTGCGGTTCGAAAACTAACATTTCAAGTTCATCAAGTAGTGAGGAATCTACAGCAGATTTTGTTGAAAATTCATTTGAACCTACTCAAAAGCTATCAGTTTTTTATCATCCAGATGTCGGTTTATATCGACAACCTTCAGCAGATGCAAAGGTTAATACTTTTGTTTTTAAAAACTGCAATGTAACAATTAATAGCTCTGCTGATTCTTTTACATTTCATACTTCTAATACTGTAGATAAGGACATGCAGACAAACGATTGAGATTAACGTTTTATTATTTTTATTGTTAAGAAAAAAAATGTTTATCATATTGGAATTATAGTTTAAAATAATGTTTTTTGGTAAAAATGTTGATAAAATAAATAATGTTTAACACCTTATTATTTAATTGTAATATTTTATTATTAAATAAATGATATTATGTTTTCTATAATTTATTTAAGATAAAAATTATTTTATTTTTCAATCAAATATTTACAAATATATACAGGATCACTTATCTGAATTTAAGTAAAACAAACTCGTATTGAATCAGAACTACGAACTTTTTAATGTAAATTGCCACTCAGTCGAAGAAAACGACGATCGAACGGAAGACAAGACTCGATTAATTATACAGCCCGACAGTTGGTACTCGAATACAATTGCAGGATATACCATGTGACTACATGATATAGATATATATATCTCTATATAGTGAGAATTAAGTAAATGGTAGCGTAACGGTTAACGTATAGGCTTGTCATACTAAACAACCGAGTTCGAATACGGACAAGGGTAAAATTTTTTTTATTTAATAAAATTAAATTAGTTAGTTGTAAGATTATTAAAATTAATAAAAATTATAAATAATTTAATTTTATTTATATTTATGTATAAAATGAAATTTTACACAAATTATTAGTAAATTTAAAGCATTTTTGTAAAAGTTGTAAAATGTATAAATAATTAATAATATTTACTTGAATATTATTATTTATTATTAATGTAAATATATACTTTATAGGTAAAACCGATAGAGGGACTTGATAAAATATTATAAACTAGCAAAAAAAATAGTGTTCGAGTTAATATAAAGATAGAAGATATCAAGAAAAGGCAGACTCTTCAAAAACTCAATATTAACTTGTAGTGATACCAGCATTGTGCGTGGTCCACTTCCTTGTTAGTATTAAGAGTTTCACTTTTGTAAATATTGTAAAACATTTTTTATTATAAGCCTCGTAATGATACCAGCGTGGTACACTTTCTTGGTGTAATACACTTACATTAGTAATAAATTCTATTTTCTAAACTTATTTCTTTTCTTTTCTTTTCTGGGTTACGGGAAGAGTCGAAACCCTACACTTACCTACGCACAACACATTACGAGCTGCTATTGAGATGGCAAAGTTTGCATCTCAATATTTTGCTTCGTAAATGCACACACAACAAAAATTAATAATATACTAATATATTAAGGTGCCCGAAAGAGAGCAAGGCGCGTGTCTTTAGGTTTTCCGACACTTACATTGTCAGGCAGAGATTAGTATAAGAGATTGCCGATGCAAAGTTATGAACCCGGGACGAAAGCGACAACGGCGGCGCCTCATGGAGTGTATCCGAAGCTTACACATAGTTCAAAAACTGAATGAAGGGGGTACGGGATGGTAGTGGGAATGTTCAAACGACGATATGTGTAAGAGGGGGAAATTCAGATGAACAAAAGCGATAATTTAACTTCCACTTACAGCGAATTGCATATATTTTCATAATTTTAACTATATTAACTTTTGATGTACTTCTATATATATATATATATATTGTGACGTGGTATTCGCGCACTCACTCACAACTTCCCGTCCTTGCTCACACTCACCAAATCACTCGCGGCTCACTCACGAGGATAGTCCGGGTAACCGATGGCTTTATTTACGCCTCACGCGCCTTAGTCAAAAACACTCTCTCGATTGGTACCGGATTTATTTCGTCCGCCTCGAACGGCGGATCGGGATGTACTAACTAGGTATCTCCTAATTTTCGAAAAAGGGATGAGAGTGGGGAACACACACACACTCGCGCTCTCATCCCTACGTACCATTGCGCGCGTAATTGTACACTTTGATCGACGTAAACAAATGTCGTCGGTTGGCCTTGACATACCAAAGGCTCCGACGACTTACATTTAATAGGATTTTAAATGCTTTGTTCGCCGCGAAAAGATTGTGTGACGATTTCCGTCACAATATATATTGTAAAGGTGTGCTTGCCCGGGGAAAACTTATTGAGTCGCCCGTCTTACGTACCTGTAGCTCGTGGCGAACGAACTTGTATAATCTCGCCGACTAGATATCACGTACTCGATGACTCAATATAATTCGTAAATATATATATGTTGTTTACAAAATCTATCCCGCGCAGCGGCTGCGGTTACCTGTCCGCACACTTGCCGTTAAAGTTGTATGGAAATCGAATTCCGATTTCCAACAACAACAGGTAAAACAATGCTAATCTTTCCTAAAATGGACCGCGGAAAGAAAATCGAACGTGAATCCGCGAGAATTCGTATATTAAAATACGACTCGAAGGAAAACGGAGGAACGAATATATTTTGAAATAGATTATTTATTGACAGATTTATTGAGACAAATTAAATAAATAAATTCAATAACATTTATTATTATGGTCGAGGCCTTTATACGCACGAGGTTGAGCCGTAACCGTCGACTCAACATGAGAGGGGAAAGGGGTACGCGAACTAACTAACTTAAAAATAACCGAACGATCGCGTTGAATAAAATGTTTAACAAACAATAATTATCCGCGCGAAAGTGGTACCACTTACTTTTATTTCTTTTCTTCGGACCTCGAATACCAAAAAATAGAAAAATTCCTCCCTCTCGTTGTCTCTTTCTCGTTCATATGAAAAATGTCGGTGGGAGAATACCTCGACCACCGATCACTTTATTTTGTGTCCGTGTACAAAACCACTATACTAGAACACCGGAAGAATAACTCGCGGTATCGCGATAAAAAAAAAATATAACTTCGCCGGGGTATCTCGTCACACGTGTCTTTCTGATCTTTCTCCTTAACTCGGTAGTCCTGCGCGCACGACTCTCTCCCGAATTCTAACTATCATTGCGCGGGTATCAGCCGTTCGAGTCGTTGGCTATGCCTATATCTATATATAGCGCTCGTGTTTACCTACCTAATTCGTATAATGGTGAGTGAATATCACTTACCATTACATCCCCCTGCCAGATTCCGCATACTGGGGTATGTGGTATCTGTACCAGAAATACGAATGAAGGATAGGATGTAACGACTCGGGTATGACAAAGAATGAACTCACTCAAAAGAACTACTTCGGGAGTATAAAAATATATTTCACTCTATAAAATACAATATTTACAATGGGGTACCCGCCCTAACTCTACCCCTGCCGTTTTTGTTGGTTCTCGCGGTACCTCTCCTTCTTCTGACGCCGGATCTCCTTGTGCTTAAACTTCTTTGGATAGTCCTCCGGTTCGAGGACCCCCCACTCCCTACATATGGAGCATATCGGCTCAGACCCTCTCTTTGGCCATGGAGTTTTCCCCTCCAGATTAGCCTGAGCCCGTTCTTCCTCCTCACAAGCTCTGGTTAACGGCGTTGTGTCTCCTTGGCCTCTTCCTCGAGTCTAAGCCGATCTTCGTGGGCCCTCCGAGCGACTTTCTCACGCCTCTGCCGTTCCTCGGCACGAGCGGCTTCTGTCGCTCTCTCTCTCCGATTCGCCCTCATGGCCGATACCGCTTGGCGTTCCGCCTTACGGTGTTCTATCATGGCCTCCCAAGAATCAGTTTTATCGGAGGCTTCGGGGAATTTCGCCTTGAATTTATCGAACAAGGCGAAGGCGTGTTTTTCGGCGATCGATGTGGCCTTGAAGGACTCACGGGCCTTGGTCAACGCCTCCAACACAGTACGCCACGCCTCTTCCCCGTCCTCCGATAATTCCTGTCGGGTCGGACCGGATTGAGACGTCGAAGCCTCGCTTGGATCCGGAGTACTCATTCCCGGACGCCGAAGGGGAACATACTCCTCTGAATCCTCCGGGAGTTGGTTGGGGAGCCGGACCTCCGGCTCCCTGGGCCGTTGTTCAGCCCTGACCCTTGGCGGCGGTGGACCTGCGGGGATCGGGCCTGTAGCCTGGGGTAATTCCGGCTCGACTACCAGGCCGCTCGATGGATGGACGGGTATTCCATCCGGCCCATCCTCCACTATCATCACCGCGTCTCGGTCCTCCTGCCTCCGCCGTCGCTCCTCCTCCTCGTCTCTCACGGCCTGGTCCACGGCTGTGGTGATTCCATGGAGGAGCTCAAGCGTCTGTGGCTCGTTGATGCCACTCTGGATGAGGCGGGCCATAAACAGCTCCAGCTGTTCGCTGTCGAACTGGATCAGCATCTAAACAAACAGATACCAATTGTCAGGGTCATTCCAATCTCAGAGTAAATTCTATTAGCCTAACTTAACTAACTAACGCTTTGTCATACCTCGTGGTCGACCTCCACCACGTTTAACTTGTCCACGGTGACTTACATTAGAGACAACATTCGCTCGGTTTCGCGGTATCGCAACGACTCTAGCATGTTTGCGCGGCCTACCTCTACTTCGTTTAATAGGGGACGCGTTCTCGGTCGGATTACCGTCATGTTCCTCGCATGGAATTTCGCTCGCTTGCGTCTCGCCGTGAGAGACGTCTTCGCTCGCAGGAACTGGATTATCAGGTTCCTCTTCCAGCGTAGGTTGACCGATCTCAATGTCGTCTACTTCTCCGTACTCATCCCCGTGATCTTCGGATAAGTACGGTTTGAGATACTGTACGTGACATTTCTCTTCATTACCTCGGGCATCTTGTATCTTGACGGTGTTTGGGCCGTAGCTATAAACTACCAGGTATGGGCCAACGTATTTCGGGGATAACTTGGCCGAAATACCTTGAGCACTGGATGAAAGGACTCGATTCTTCTTCCACACTAGGTTTCCAACTTCAAAAGGTGCAGCCCTTCGCCCGGCATTGTATTAACCGGCTTGCCTTTCATGAGCTTTACTCGCATTGGCCGATGCTTTCTTGTAAAGCTCAGGTAATCTTGACAGCCGATTACTCCACTCAAGCAAACGTTGGTATTCCACACGTTGTTGAACCAGCTCGTCTTGCGCTCTACGAGCTGTACCGGGTGGCTCGGGTTGCCGGCCATAGTTTAACATGGCCGGGCTCCATCATGTCGAGCTTTGTATCGCTGTATTTAGAGCGAATACCAAGTCGGGGAGTTTCTCATCCCATGTGTTGTGATTTTCTGTGATGTAGGACGCGATCATTAACAGGATTAGCCTGAGCATGGTAAGGAGCAATCGTCGTATGGAAAATCCCTCGTTCCACTAGGTAGTCATCCACGAGTTTATTTTTAAACTCAGTTCCGTTGTCGGACAGAAACACCTCTGGGGTACCATAACGTGTGATGACTCGCTCATGCAACTCTTTTACGATGGTCCTAGCATTAGCTTTCCGAATCGGGACCGCCTCGATCCAGCGCGTAAACAAATCCTGAAAGACCAAAATGTATTCGTAACCATGTGTCGACCGCGGAAGTGGGCCAGTGACGTCACCTGCTACAACTTGCCATGGTTTCTCTATCACGCGTCTACCCATCAAACCCATGGGTGGACGTTGCTCCACCTTACACTGTTGGCAGACCTGACATTTGCGTACATATTCTCCGACTTCGGCGTAGTACCGCGGCCAATAATACATTTTAGCCACTCTAGCAAATGTCTTCTCCCTACCTAAGAGTCCAGCAGTCGGATCGTCATGACACTCACGGAGTATGACTTGCCTATGCTCCTCTGGTACAACCAGTTTCCAAGCGTCTTGATCCTCCATCACGTCGTCTAACTCGTTATCGACGCGATACGAATACAAATTGTTACCTATTATCTTCCATTCCGGAAAATCTCTAGGTCGCTCTGTTACGTCTTTCAGCCATGAGAGGTACCAAGGATCTTTTGTCGTTTGGCTCCAAGAAACTGAAGCGATGGCCGGCTCGTCTTCCTCGTACATGCGAGAAAGTGTATCAGGAACATAATTTAGAGCTCCCTTCCTGTACTCAATTGTAAAATTATGAGACTGGAGTTCCAATGCCCATCTGGCGAGCCGACTCGTTGGATTGTGTATTGCACAACCAACGAAGACTACTATGATCAGTTATAACTTAAACTGGTAACCCTCAATATACTGTCGAGCTTGTATCGCTGTATTTAGAGCGAATACTAAGTCGGGGAGTTTCTCATCCCATGTGTTGTGCTTTTCTGTGATATAGGACGCGATCATTAACAGGATTAGCCTGAGCATGGTAAGGAGGAATCGTCGTATGGAAAATCCCTCGTTCCACTAGGTAGTCATCCACGAGTTTATTTTAAACTCAGTTCCGTTGTCGGACAGAAACACCTCTGGGGTACCATAACGTGTGATGACTCGCTCATGCAACTCTTTTACGATGGTCCTAGCATTAGCTTTCCGAATCGGGACCGCCTCGATCCAGCGCGTAAACAAATCCTGAAAGACCAAGATGTATTCGTAACCATGTGTCGACCGCGGAAGTGGGCCAGTGACGTCACCTGCTACAACTTGCCATGGTTTCTCTATCACGCGTCTACCCATCAAACCCATGGGTGGACGTTGCTCCACTTTACACTGTTGGCAGACCTGACATTTGCGTACATATTCTCCGACTTCGGCGTAGTACCGTGGCCAATAATACATTTTAGCCACTCTAGCAAATGTCTTCTCCCTACCTAAGTGTCCAGCAGTCGGATCATCATGACACTCACGGAGTATGGCTTGCCTATGCTCCTCTGGTACAACCAGTTTCCAAGCGTCATGGTCCTCCATCACGTCGTCTAACTCGTTATCGACGCGATACGAATACAAATTGCTACCTGTTATCTTCCATTCCGGAAAATCTCTAGGTCGCTCTGATACGTCTTTCAGCCATGAGAGGTACCAAGGATCTTTTGTCTGGCTCCAAGAAACTGAAGCGATGGCCGGCTCGTCTTCCTCGTACATGCGAGAAAGTGCATCAGGAACATAATTTAGAGCTCCTTCCTGTACTCAATTGTAAAATTATGAGATTGGAGTTCCAATGCCCATCTTGCGAGCCGACTCGTTGGATTGTGTATTGCACAACCAACGAAGACTACTATGATCAGTTGTAACCTTAAACTAATAACCCTCAATATACTGTCGAAATTTTCTAATTGCCCATACTACGGCCAAGCATTCCCGTTCTGAGACGCTACAGTTGCGTTCTGCTGGCGAGAGTACTCTACTGGCAAACTCCAGGACTCTCTCTACTCCATCCACGACCTGTGTTAATACTGCACCGATACCGGTGTCACTAGCGTCTGTTTGAATGGTATAATCGCCATACTCATCAGGAGTCTGTAGAACGGGTGCAGTCATCAGCAGCGCTTTGAGTCGCTGAAATGCACCTTCTTGTTCTTGGAGCCATTCATACTTTTGGTCTTTTTTCGTAAGACGTGTTAGAGGCTCCGCTATCGTAGCATAGTCGGGTATAAATCGTCTGTACCAAGATGCCATCCCGAGGAATCGTCTCAGCAGCTTGAGATTTCGGGGAGCCGGATATTCTTGAATCGGCTCCGTCTTAGCTGGATCAGGTCTTATCCCATCGCGATTGACCCGTACACCCAAGTATCTCACTTCGGGTTGACAGAAAACACATTTTTCTCGGTTGACCGATAAACCGGCTTCAGTCAAACGAGTCAACACCTCCTTTAGCAACAGTTTGTGCTCTTCGAAGGTCTCCGTCACGACAATGATATCGTCGAGATAAGAGTAAGCATTCGGTTCGAGAGCAGGTCCAATCACCTGGTCTATCATACGTTGAAACGTTGCGCCAGCATTTGCCAACCCAAAGGGCATACGAGTAAACTGAAACAAACCCATTCCAGGTACCGTAAATGCTGTAATTGGGCGCGATTCCATTTGCAGAGGTATTTGGTGATAGGCGCAGTTCATATCTATCGTAGATATATATCGGGCTCTTTTGAGTTTGCGTAAAATATCCTGCATAAACGGCAAAGGATACGCATCAGGTTTGGTCAAAGCGTTGACCTTCCTGAAATCGATACAAAAACGTCTTGCATTTTCGCCCTTCTTAGCCATCACCACTGGACTGGACCAACCGCTACTAGACGGTTCTATAACGCCTGTCTCAAGCATCTCTCGAACTTGTCGATGCATCTCCTCTCGAATCTTGTCCGAGACGGGATAATACCTTTGTTTGATCGGCCGCGCCGAACCGACGTCGATAACATGTTCAACATCGTATGATCGGCCGATCTTTGGCAAAGTACTGGACAGCACTTGATCCAGAAGTTCACGCAGTTGTCGGCGCTCATCTTCTGTCGCATCGGCCACACCCGCTGACGACAGCGAAGCGTGTCCACTCTCAATACTTGCCACTTCCAGCTGTAATAATTGTGATGACCCTTTGAAGTATAAACAGTCGGAGTCTGGGTCTAGAACTGCTCGGAATACTCGAATGAAATTCACTCCTAAATAACATTCCGCATCTAAATTTGGCATAATTACGACTCGTATATCTCGCGTGTCTTTACCGATGGTAAAAGGTAGCATAACATGGCCACACAACTGGTGTGTGCTACCATCCGCAAGCTTAGCACTACCCGCTTGCTTATCGAGAATGGATCTGCCAAGAGCGGTTGCCAACTGCAAACCGTTCAAACCCATGACCGTTGTTGATGCACCTGGATCAAACAACACTCGGATCCGGTATCCACCGATATCGATTTGACACCACCAGCGCGTCTCATCTTCTGGACTATAAACTCGCTGGTTCGGTTTTGGAGTAATTTTTAAAATTTTACTCGTGACCGGATCCGTCCTAACCTCTCTGGGGTCATTTATCGTCAGATCTTCTTGACGCATCTCTGCAGCTTGACTGCCTCGAGATTTCAGGATTACGACTGCTTCTCCGGGGACTCCCTCAACCTCGGGACCAGCGGCTGTCCCCTCTAGCCGCTTCCCCGTGCGTTTTTTGCACAATCAGGACACCTCCTAATTGTATAGCCCAATTTGCCACATATATTGCAGGCTATAGGCTTGGGGACAACCTCTTTACGCTTCTCCTTATCACCGGCATTCAACTTCTCGTCGTTTCTTGACGTATGGCCATTCGATGACTGTCGATCAGGACTCTTACGACCACCCTTCCTCTGTCCCCATTTGAACCGAGGAGGTGATCTGTGGGTCTTCTTGCTTTGAGAGACATCAACCTTGTCTCTCACCCCAGCTGTATGGCAACTCGTCTTAACGGAAACTAGCGTCTCCTCGAGAATTTTCGTGAACCGTTCCATAAGATCTGTTTGAGTCGGTTCACTCGTTTCCTTGGCTACGCTTGCTACCTTTGTTTTAGCGTTCGGCCGCTTCTTATTCCGCGACTTATATGCTAACTCAGGTAGCATCAAGTCTTCTTCTGCGGGAGGCGGCCGATATAACTTTTCTCGTTCGAGTGTTTGCTCGGCGTCCAACGCCAATTGCAAAAAACTCTCGATCGACCGAGCTTCAACTCTCTTAAATAAACGTTGGAGTTGAGGTAGCATATTGCGGTACAGGTGATCTAACTGGCTCCGCTCATCAGGAATCGGCTTGAGCTTACGCATTATCGCAATCGAGCAGGTAATAGAATCCCTTACCGGCTCATCTTCGCCTTGCGTGCGAGCGTTTTGATAACTCTGGCCCATCCCGTACCACATCTTGGCGTATCTCACAAAATTTTGCCATGAGTGCCATCTATCCTTCACGTTCCGATACCACGTAGCTGCGTTATCGGTGAGAAGTTCCGACAAGGACGGTAACACCTCGTCCTCGCTGAGGTTGGCGAGTATCCTACAATCTTCTACTCGCGCAAGAAATGCTTCAATACTCTGGCTTTTGTCTCCAGAGAATCGAACTCCCCACTTACGAACAATTGCGCCGACATCGCGCACTGTCCCGGCCGACCTAGTTGTAGATTGGCCGGTTACGTTCGAGTCCATCCGACTAGGGTAGGGAGAGCTAGAATATGGAGGCTGACCTTGTCTCCATATCTCACCCCTCCCCAAAGCTCCTCTAGCAGGTGCTTGAGGCCCTTGATAACCATCGCACTCTGCCTGCACTTGTCGTGGTCTTTCGTCCGTCTCGTCCAGTGTGTGACACGTATACGTATCCTGCAACCGGACATGTTGTTCGGCTCTCTATTTCTGTTGGTGTTCGTTCTCTGCGTACTATCGCGGGCGTAGAAGTCCATTTTCAGAGCACTCACTTGACCCTCCAAATCTTTTATCCGTGCTGACATGACGGCCTGTTGTTTCAAATGCAACGTCAACATCGCAGCGAATGTCTCTGGTATCTCAAACTGTGCTCCGCCTGTAGACACTAGCGTGATCCTCTCCTCTTTGTTAGCTTCTTGGCTGGAGACCTCGGATTGTTGATCCTCTGCATGCTGATCCACTTCAGCATCTGCATCTGTCTCTTGTCTCTCTATGTCTGGAACGTCCAGCGCAAGAGTCTGTTGTAAAACTTCTACAACATTTGGATCAGAATCCGGATCAGGTAATGCCGGATTCTGGGCGAACATGGCCTCAACCCAATCCGACCTTAGCCTATTTCGCCTTTCGCGATCTGCCAACAGATTTATTTCTTCAGCGAAATCCTGAGCCGTATAATTTCCCATTAACCACCGTTGGAGACGCTCGGCTCTCTTATAATTTGGGCCGTCGACCCGCATCTCCAACGACTCGAGGTGAGCCTTTATCTGTTCACCGGATTGAGTGTCAATCCAGTTGTCAATCTGGTTAGTCATTGATTCTGCCATATTATCTTAAAATTATCGCCGATTTCTTAACGAAAAATAAAGAAAAATCGCTTCCGCAGGTACTTGTGCAAGGTTCGGTTATTCAACACTAGGTGGCGTTAAACTACTAAATTATTGGGCCACTGTGTTGAAGATTGTGATCTTTTCCCTTTTTAAATAAGCACCTTACGCTCACCAATTTGAAACTTGCTTTAAAAAAAAAAAATTTTATAATTTTGACAACTATTTAACAAAATAAATTAAATTTCACCTTTAATTTAAATTTGTTAAACGCGTTTCAGTCTAATTTATTTTAAAATATTGTACCCGATTACAACAAAACCAAAAAAAAAATTTGTACAATAAATAAATCAAACGAAATAATAAACATTTAAAAAAAAAAAAATTTTAATCCGATAAAAGAGGAAGAAAACGGATTATTCTCGGCTCTCGGTCACCAGCGCACGCAAATATACTTAAAATTAAATAAATTCGACAACAAATTAATAACTCAATTAATAAATGATCAACAAATAAATTAATAATAAATGTATTCCTACCTAACTATATAAATATCTAACGCAGTGACCTCTTACAATCGCGTATTACATAAAAAAAATTAAATACAATTTTTATTATGACGCGAGAGCCGATACGCGTAGTCAAAATTATAACAAAAGCAAGTTTCAAAAAATCACACCCTTCAACAGGTATTAACAATTTTTATTAAGTCGCAAAAATTGCATTCGCTAATTTTCTTGTATAATCTCGCCGACTAGATATCACGTACTCGATGACTCATATAATTCGTAAATATATATATGTTTTTACAAAATCTATCCCGCGCAGCGGCTGCGGTTACCTGTCCGCACACTTGCCGTTAAAGTTGTATGGAAATCGAATTCCGATTTCCAACAACAACAGGTAAAACAATGCTAATCTTTCCTAAAATGGACCGCGGAAAGAAAATCGAACGTGAGTCCGCGAGAATTCGTATATTAAAATACGACTCGAAGGAAAACGGAGGAACGAATATATACGCCGGTCTTTCGTCCGTCATCCAGTGTGTGACACGTATACGTGTCCTGGAATCGGACATGTTGGTTCGGCTCTCTATTTCTGTTGTGTACTCGTTCTCTGCGTACTATCGCGGGCGTAGAAGTCCAATTCAGAGCACTCACTTGATCTCCAAATCTTTTATCCGTGCTCATGACGGCCTGTTGTTTCAACTGCAACGTCAACATCGCAGCGAATGTCTCCGGTATTCAAACTGTGCTCCGCCTGTAGACACTACGTGATCCATTCCTCTTTGTTAGCTTCTTGGCTGGAGACCTCGGATTGCTGATCCTCCGTATGCTGATCTACTTCAGCATCTGCATCTGTCTCTTGTCTCTCTATGTCTGGAACGTCCAGCGCAAGAGTCTGTTGTAAAACTTCTACAACATTTGGATCAGAATCCGGATCAGGTAATGCCGGATTCTGGGCGAACATGGCCTCAACCCAATCCGACCTTAGCCTATTTCGCCTTTCGCGATCTGCCAACAGATTTATTTCTTCAGCGAAATCCTGAGCCGTATAATTTCCCATTAACCACCGTTGGAGACGCTCGGCTCTCTTATAATTTGGGCCGTCGACCCGCATCTCCAACGACTCGAGGTGAGCCTTTATCTGTTCACCGGATTGAGTGTCAATCCAGTTGTCAATCTGGTTAGTCATTGATTCTGCCATATTATCTTAAAATTATCGCCGATTTCTTAACGAAAAATAAAGAAAAATCGCTTCCGCAGGTACTTGTGCAAGGTTCGGTTATTCAACACTAGGTGGCGTTAAACTACTAAATTATTGGGCCACTGTGTTGAAGATTGTGATCTTTTCCCTTTTTAAATAAGCACCTTACGCTCACCAATTTGAAACTTGCTTTAAAAAAAAAAAATTTTATAATTTTGACAACTATTTAACAAAATAAATTAAATTTCACCTTTAATTTAAATTTGTTAAACGCGTTTCAGTCTAATTTATTTTAAAATATTGTACCCGATTTACAACAAAACCAAAAAAAAAATTTTGTACAATAAATAAATCAAACGAAATAATAAACATTTAAAAAAAAAAATTTTTAATCCGATAAAAGAGGAAGAAAACGGATTATTCTCGGCTCTCGGTCACCAGCGCACGCAAATATACTTAAAATTAAATAAATTCGACAACAAATTAATAAATCAATTAATAAATGATCAACAAATAAATTAATAAATAAATGTATTCCTACCTAACTATATAGAATATCTAACGCAGTGACCTCTTACAATCGCGTATTACATAAAAAAAAATTAAATACAATTTTTATTATGACGCGAGAGCCGATACGCGTAGTCAAAATTATAACAAAAGCAAGTTTCAAAAATCACACCCTTCAACAGGTATTAACAATTTTTATTAAGTCGCAAAAATTGCATTCGCTAATTTTCTTGTATAATCTCGCCGACTAGATATCACGTACTCGATGACTCAATATAATTCGTAAATATATATATGTTGTTTACAAAATCTATCCCGCGCAGCGGCTGCGGTTACCTGTCCGCACACTTGCCGTTAAAGTTGTATGGAAATCGAATTCCGATTTCCAACAACAACAGGTAAAACAATGCTAATCTTTCCTAAAATGGACCGCGGAAAGAAAATCGAACGTGAGTCCGCGAGAATTCGTATATTAAAATACGACTCGAAGGAAAACGGAGGAACGAATATATACGCCGGTTCGAAACTACAAATCAACACGATTTGAAATAGATTATTTATTGACAGATTTATTGAGACAAAAATTAAATAAATAAATTCAATAACATTTATTATTATGGTCGAGGCCTTTATACGCACGAGGTTGAGCCGTAACCCTCGACTCAACATGAGAGGGGAAAGGGGTACGCGAACTAACTAACTTAAAAATAACCGAACGATCGCGTTGAATAAAATGTTTAACAAACGATAATTATCCGCGCGAAAGTGGTACCACTTACTTTTATTTCTTTTCTTCGGACCTCGAATACCAAAAAATAGAAAAATTCCTCCCTCTCGTTGTCTCTTTCTCGTTCATATGAAAAATGTCGGTGGGAGAATACCTCGACCACCGATCACTTTATTTTGTGTCCGTGTACAAAACCACTACACTAGAACACCGGAAGAATAACTCGCGGTATCGCGATCAAAAGAACACCCGGCAAGAACTCCACGGAAAATACTTGTAGAGAGGAAAAAAAAATATAACTTCGCCGGGGTATCTCGTCACACGTGTCTTTCTGATCTCTCTCCTTAACTCGGTAGTCCTGCGCGCGCGACTCTCTCCCGAGTTCTAACTATCATTGTAATTATAATGAATAATTATAATATAATGAAATGTATTGTTACCGGTTAGACGACGTTGAGATTATATATCGAAACGTCGGCAGTTAATAAAAATTGAGTTCGTGGAGATCAATTTGAGTCTTATTTTTATTTTTAATTTGAGTCTTTTATTTAATTTTATTATTATTATTATTTTATTACGCGAGTCTAACTCCGGCTAGTTGGGATTTACTCTCTCTCTCTCCCACTAGCGGACTCGTGCTTACTCAGCACTATCGAAATCCGCGACGCAATGTTTCTCTCTCTCACGCACTGGTTCACTCTTGCTCTCTCTCTCTCTCTCTCTCTCTCTCTCACACAAATACGACATACGGTTAGGGATATCCGCGCGTCCCTACTCTAACGCCAACCCGAAGATTTCAAATTTCTCTCTCTTTCTCTCTCTCTCTCTCACACACACACGATTCAATCGTAATAGCATGCGTCCATGCCATTATTCACCTATATGCGATCTCTCTCTCTCACTCTCTCTTTCTCTCTCTCTCTCTCTATCTTTCTTTCTCTCTCTCTATCTCACGAGACTTGCAAAGCGAAATTCTTTTAAAAATAAATAACCCGCTGATTCTTACATAAGTACAGGTAAACCTGCACATATAAGAAGTACTTATTTAAAAAAAATAAGAAAAATTTTACCGACCCGAAAATCCTCGACACGCAGGCGGTACAAATACCCTCCTGTCACGGTCGCCATTTGTAACGTGGTATCGTCCTAATACCAGATACAAGTTATTTATTTATTAATACAGGGACGACGGCCCCGAAGAACGCGTCTTTGTCGTCGACGTGGGTTAATAAGTTAACCCGCCGGGACACGGTAACGGAGATAGGACGATCTCCTACGTACCGACACACGTGGCGGGAAAATCGGGAATCGGAATGATTAATTGCGGGTTAATTTATAATTAAAATAATAACGCGACCGTTATGTTAAAACAAAATAAATAGGTATTTATTCAATAGTTTACACGGAGGTGCCCGACAATGTGTAACGGGGCGTTCTCCCGGTCGCGTGGTATATACGCGGCAAGCAGGGGCTGCCCCCGTGCTTGCCCGCGCAATACCTATTCGATTTCGGTAGCACCGGTGTGCTACTAAACAAACATACGTGCACACTCACACAACACACTCTAACGTATACCGACCAATGTCGGGTACTTACAGGGCTGGGTTGTCCATAGGCCCTGGTGCGCGTCGGCGCCCCGACGTCTGCTGGCCGGTGGAGTCGGCCCGGATTCCCGTCGTCCTCGACGGTAGTCTGCAGGTGCGGCCTGATGCCGCGGCGATTCGCCTACCTCGGGGAACACTCAACTCGAGGTATTTGGTCCTTCGCACTGCACTCACACGAACTCACGAGCACTCGCGCACGGCTTCCCGGAGCACGGACGAACCGGTCCGGTACTTCCCGTGGCGCGCGAAACTAACGTGACGATGTGTAAAGGAAGATACTGTCGCGGTCAAGACCAGCAGCGTACTGAGCTTTTCGGGAATTGTCGCATTCCCGAAAAGTACCTAACACACACACACAATAACAATTGTATATACGGATGCTCGCACACATCCTCGGTCGTCGACATAAACACGCGTGTTTCGCGGCCTTGAAGAGGCAACGCACGAAACAATAACAACGTGCGAGATTTTAAGATATAATATTTAATACATACTACGAAATAATATAATACATTAAGTATTATTTATTTCATTGCAACGACGTCTCGTCGCAAATTATACAAATATTACAAGTATTATCTTTGTTTAACGTAATATAATATAAAAATTAAATTAAAAATAATTATTTGTATAGAATGGTTGTTGGATACGTAGAGTCAATAGATAAGACAAAAACAATTACGTCTAGAAATACTGATAAAAGTTATGAAATTTTTAAATTTATATTAAATAATAATGACGGATCCAAAATTCAGTGTAATGCCTGGAATGGAGATGCAAAATTATTTGAAAATAAAATAAATATAAATCAAGTATACTTACAGTTTTCTATAGATATAATATATAATATGGATATAAAATACAATGATTTAAAAATTAAATATATTTCCAAATTATTGTATTCTTGTAGATAATTCTTTTAGAAACAGTAATGGCTAAGGAACCCTCAAATTTTAACAGTGGAAATATGAAATATGAATTACATTTGAAAAACTTGTCAAAAATGACTAATATAAGAGTTTTGATATCCGAACAAATACATCAAATTTAAATGTTATTGCCTTTGATGAAATTTCAAAATTGCATGGATGTATAAGTGAGAAGAAAATGTATATTTATAGAAAATAATAATTTACATAAACAAATATTTAATTATTAGAAACAGAAGGTTATTTAAGAAATGAATTTGTTAATAATAATCAAAATAAATATTTGGACTCCATAACTAACGGAAGAAATAAAATAGATATAATTATAAATCAAAATACAAATTTTAAAAGAGGGTGCAAATTACGAATTATTGGGGAAATAGAAGATACAGGTTATTATTTAAAAGTAACTAAAATATTTTAAATAGTTCTCACATTAATACGAAAATTTATTTATTTTAGAAGAAAATTTTATTATATTAAAAGTACAAAATATCGAGGATATAGAACTTTTAGAAGATGATCCTTTGTCATTTGAAATTGGTCCCGTTCCTCCCTGAAACGAGGACACCGTAGGAGGACGTGTTCCACGTCTTCGTCCACCCCTGGACAAGCCGGGCACTCTGCGCTGCCGTAGACCAAAAGCCACCATCGAGACACCCTCCGGAAATTGCTGCCTAAGCAGGCTGTCATAGACAGCGTTCCAGAGTAGGGGCCCAATGACTGAACCCTGCGGCACGCCTCCCGTGATGTTGTGGGAGTGCACACCGTCGTCGGTGTCGTAGAGCAGAGTACGGTCAGTCAGGTAACTCGAGATGACCTCCCTGAGATAGAGTGGCACTTGGAAGTGCTGCAGGGACAGCATGATGTCGTCCTATCTGGCAGAGTTGAAGGCATTCCGGATGTCCAAGGTGATGATGGCACACATCCGCCTTGCACTCCGACCAGCATTGATGGCGTTTGTGGCTATACCAACAACTCTGCCTACAGCGTCCATGGTCGATCGACCCTTTCGGAAGCCGAACTGGTTGTCGGAGAGGTCTCCGGCCCGACCGATGGCCGCTGCGAGCCTGGCGCAGATCACCCGCTCCAGGAGCTTCCCGACTATATCCAGTAGACAGAGCGGGCGGTAAGATGATGGCTCCTCCGGGGGTTTGTTTCCCTTCGGTAGGAGTACCAGCCTCTACGTCTTCCACTGGGCCGGGAAGCAACCTTCTCTTATGCATGCGTTGAATACGTCCAGGAACAAGCCCGGAGCACTCATCGCCGCTGTCTTGACGGCCAGACCAGGTATTCCGTCCGGCCCTGGGGCTTTATGTACGGAAATACCTTAGCGGCCATCCTCAGCTCGGCTTCACTAATGTCTGGCGGCTCGGCTGCACCAATGGTGGCCATCAGGCCCGTCTCTACTGCCCTTTTCCGATGTTCTGGAAACAGGTGGCGGACTACTCCGTCCAGAAAAACTGGGTCGGTGGGTGCAGCAGCTCCTCCGGGGTTGATCTTATTCATAACCGTTTTATACGGTCTGCCCCAGGGGTCGTGGTCCACCTCCTCACAGAGCTCCCGCCAACACCTTCTCTTGGCAGTCTTGATGGCCACCTTGAGATCCCTCCGCTTTTGTTCGTATTCTGCGGAACGATCTTGGAACCGCGGTGTTCCCCTCGCTCTTTGGTGCAGCCTTCTGGCACGCAGGCACTCACGTCTCTTTTCTGCGATGTCCTCACTCCACCAGATTATCGGTGGGCGGCCGCGAGGGTTAAACTTCACGGCCATAGAGGCATCGCAAGCCGCTGTTAGGGCATTCGTGAGGCCTCGTGCTTTTTCTTCGGCGGTTCCCTCCACTTTTTCCCCCTCAAGGGAGCAGAGGAACGTCTCACGATCAAACGTGGCTGGCCCACTACTTTCTATCGCAACTCCTCTCTCCTCTTCTCTTCTGATGAGACCCAGCCTGTCCACTACGGACGTACAGAGGGTCACTACCGCGTTCCATCCCTCCTGGGAGTCAAGCAGGCACGCCCCGATGCCCTCAGGGTGAGGGGACCGCTCCAAGTGACTTGAAACTGGTCCCGTTCCTCCCTGAAACGAGGACACCATAGGAGGACGTGTTCCACGTCTTCGTCCACCCCTGGACAAGCCGGGCACTCTGCGCTGCCGTAGACCCCTATTCGAAATAGGTAGCTACGGAAGCATCCGTGCCCGGTCAGCACCTGGGTAAGCTGGAAACTGACGAAGCCGTGTTTTCCTGCTCGCCCACTCCTGGATCCGCGGGATGATGCGGTAGGTCCAGCGGCCGTCCCTGGCTGAGTCCCATCTCCGCTGCCACTCCTCTACCGTCCGCAATGACCATCGGTTATGGCAGCGATTCTCTTCTACGCGTCGCCCACCCTCACGGTGTCTTTCATCTCTCTCGGCTGCCAGGAGGTCGAAGGGGGCGGTCCCCGCGATCACCGAGAGCGCAATGTCAGATACGGTTCGGTACGCCCGGGCCACCCTTAGCGCAGCTATCCTGCAGGCTCTCTGACACGGAGCACCAAAGCTCTTGTGCCTGTTCAGGGCATCAGCCCAGATAGGAGCTCCGTATAAAATTACGGAGCTCACCACCGAGGCAAGGAGAGACCTTCGCGTTGCTGGGTGTCCCCCGATGTTGGGCATGATGCCCGCCAGCGCACAGGCCCACCCTTGCCGCCTTGAGCCCGCGTTCGCGAGATGGTGTTCATGGTCGATCGCACTCTTCGGAAGCCGAACGGTTGTCGGAGAGGTCTCCGGCCCGACCGATGGCCTCTGCAAGCCTGGCGCAGATCACCCGCTCCAGGAGCTTCCACTATATCCAATAGACAGAGCGGGCGGTAAGATGATGGCTCCTCCGGGGGGTTTGTTTCCCTTTGGTAGGAGTACCAGCCTCTGCGTCTTCCACTGGGCCGGGAAGCAACCTTCTCTTAGGCATGCGTTGAATGCGTCCAGGAACAAGCCCGGAGCACTCATCGCCGCTGTCTTGACGGCCAGGCCAGGTATTCCGTCAGGCCCTGGAGCTTTACGTACGGAAATACCCTTAGCGGCCATCCTCAGTTCGGCTTCACTAATTTCTGGCGACTCGGCTGCACCAATGGTGGCCATCAGGCCCGTCTCTACTGCCCTTTTCCGATGTTCTGGAAACAGGTGGCGGACGACTCCGTCCAGAAAAACTGGGTCGGTGGGTGCAACAGCTCCCCCGGGGTTGATCTTATTCATAACCGTTTTATACGGTCTGCCCCAGGGGTCGTGGTCCACCTCCTCACAGAGCTCCCGCCAACACCTTCTCTTGGCAGTCTTGATGGCCACCTTGAGATCCCTCCGCTTTTGTTCGTATTCTGCGGAACGATCTTGGAACCGCGGTGTTCCCCTCGCTCTTTGGTGCAGCATTCTGGCACGCAGGCACTCACGTCTCTTTTCTGCGATGTCCTCACTCCACCAGATTATCGGTGGCGGCCGCGAGGGTTAAACTTCACGGCCGTAGAGGCATCGCAAGCCGCTGTTAGGGCATTCGTGAGGCCTCGTGCTTTTACTTCGGGGCGGTTCCCTCCACTTTTTCCCCCTCAAGGGAGCAGAGGAACGTCTCACGATCAAACGTGGCTGGTGCCCATCTCTCTCTTGCTCCTCTTCCTGCTCTCTTGGTCCTCCCGCTGGTCAGCTGGAGCTGGTACACGAGTGCTTGGGTGGTCACTACCCGTGTAACTATCGCTAACTTTCCAGCCGAGTCCCCCTCCCCCCATCATCTTTGATCGACGAAGGTGAGGTCGACTATGGACGACTTGCCGGCTTTGGTGAAAGTCGGGGTTGTCCCTGTGTTAGCGATCTCCAGCCCCAGTAGAGCGAACGCCTCGAGAAGTGCGCGACCACGCGCGTTGGTCTTGGCGCTGCCCCAGTCCGTCGCCCAAGCATTAAAGTCCCCACCGATTGCGACCGGTAGCCGTGAGGACCGAGCACTGGTGACGACTGCATCCAGAGATCTCGCAAAGTCCTCGGTGGAATCGCTGGGCGGGAAGTAGCAGCTGTACATGCGTACCCCCGCCACCTCCACCCAGGTGAAGCTGGGAAGGGGGGCGACCATCTTTCTGGAGATGTGTATATTTCCACATACCCAGATGGCCGCCTTGCCCGTGGCATCCCTTACCCAGTTCGGCTTCACTAATTTCTGGCGACTCGGCTGCACAATGGTGGCCATCAGCCCGTCCTCTACTGCCCTTTTCCGATGTTCTGGAACAGTGGTGGCGGACGACTCCGTCCAGAAAAACTGGGTCGGTGGGTGCAACAGCTCCCCCGGGTTGATCTTATTCATAACCGTTTTATACGGTCTGCCCCAGGGGTCGTGGTCCCCCTCCTCACAGAGCTCCCGCCAACACCTTCTCTTGGCAGTCTTGATGGCCACCTTGAGATCCCTCCGCTTTTGTCGTATTCTGCGGAACGATCTTGGAACGCGGTGTTCCCTCGCTCTTTGGTGCGCATTTGGCACGCAGGCAACTCACGTCTCTTTTCTGCGATGTCCTCACTCCACCAGATTATCGGTGGCGCCGCGCGGGTTAAATTCACGCCGTAGAGGCATCGCAAGCCGCCTGTTAGGGCATTCGTGAGGCCTCGTGCTTTTACTTCGGCGGTTTCCCTCCACTTTTTCCCCCTCAAGGGAGCAGAGGAACCTCACGATCAAACGTGGCTGGTGCCCATCTCTCTCTTGCTCCTCTTCCTGCTCTCTTTGTCCTCCCGCTGGTCAGCTGGAGCTGGTACACGAGTGCTTGGTGGTCCCTACCCGTGTAACTATCGCTAACTTTCCAGCCGAGTCCCCCTCCCCCCATCAATCTTTGATCGACGAAGGTGAGGTCGACTAGACGACTTGCCGGCTTTGGTGAAAGTCGGGGTTGTCCCTGTGTTAGCGATCTCCAGCCCCAGTAGAGCGAACGCCTCGAGAAGTGCGCGACCACGCGCGTTGGTCTTGGCGCTGCCCCCAGTCCGTCGCCCAAGCATTAAAGTCCCCACCGATTGCGACCGGTAGCCGTGAGGACCGAGCACTGGTGACGACTGCATCCAGAGATCTCGCAAAGTCCTCGGTGGAATCGCTGGGCGGGAAGTAGCAGCTGTACATGCGTACCCCCGCCACCTCCACCCAGGTGAAGCTGGGAAGGGGGGCGACCATCTTTCTGGAGATGTGTATATTTTCCACATACCCAGATGGCCGCCTTGCCCGTGGCATCCCTTACCCAGTTCGACTTCTCGAGATCCCGGAACTCCTCGCTGATGATCGCTACGTCCGCTCTCTCCTCTCTGACCAGCTGGGACAGCAGGTCCTGGGCCACAGCGCAGTGGTTGAGGTTTATTTGGAGCACCTTAATCATTTTTGATGTGTGCTCCTTCCTCATGCGAGGTCTTGGCTTTGGCCTCGCAGTCCACTGCTTTGTGGCCCTCTTGGCCGCACCGATAGCATTGCGCTGTCCGGTCGACTGCGCTCTTGCACTCCCTCGCGATGTGTCCCGATTCGTGGCATCGGTAGCAGCGCGAGGATACCTCTCGCAGTCGAACTCTGCAATTGACCCATCCGATCCGGAGCTTCCCGTCTTGCAGCAGTTTTTTGGCTGCTACTGCCGGAAGCTGGATGGTCGCAGCTAGGGTGCCACTGTAGGATCCCCTGGTTTTAATATTATCCGGGGATACCACATTTGGCCCGATCTTTGCCGCAATCGCTGCGGCCACCTCCGTTGTTGTCGTGGACTCGTCCATGTCCCTGATGGTGATGGACACTTTGTGAGTCAGCAGCTGGACCTCTGCTGACCCACTCAGTGTGGACGAGACCACTGTCCTCAGCTCCGCCGTTTCCGTTCCGGGTCGCCCCAGTTCGAGGAGGAGCTCTCCAGCCCTGGTGCGCCTGATACGCGTGACCCGTTCTCCTAGTGCCTTTAGCTCCGGTGCAGCCTTGACCTTCCGGAGAATGTCAGCGTAGGAAGAGCCCCCGCTAGGTGCCTTGATCTAGATGGCATCTGGGCGTGGGGGTCTTACTCCGGCCTTAGGCTCTGCCGTGCCTTTGGCCGGTTTGCTGGCACGTTTCTGCTGCTCATGCTGCTTCGGCTGGCTGTTCTTCATCTTCTTTTTCTTCTTGCCCTTCTTCACTACTGTGACCCAGTCAGGGACTTTTGACTGGTTCCCACTCGTCTTAGGAACGGATGGCGAAGCATCTGCTGGCCCATTTTTGTTATTGGGCTGCTTTGACCCCTTCTTCCTTTTCTCCGGGGGTTGCTGAGGTGGTGAGGGCTTTTCCCTTTCCACCGGCCTCTTTTGACGCTCTTCAACGCGAAGATGGGCGACGTTTGGCACGTTCCATCCCTACGCGCATCCGCCATTTTAATTTTCGGCGCTGTCGAACACACAGCACTGTTCACCCGCGCGTATTCATTGAGAGCTCTGCTGGTTGCTCTCGCCATACTCTTCAGCTCTTTGTGGATGTTGTTCTTATTAAGAACAAACTCCACCAGGGTATCTACCTTCTCACGCAGACGGAGAAAAGCTCTGTCAGCGTCACTCGACATCCCAGTCGAGGGCAGGTCACACGTAGCATTAGATGCTACAGAGGCCGAGTGACCAACCTCCGCAGCATTTACCATTTTGACGGTGTGAGTTTGGTCCCCCCCAAAATCCTTGGGACCAGCACTGACCACCGGGGCTTTCACCCGATCGGAATCAGTGGCGGGATTTGACAGGATTGCCATGCCCGCTTGGGGTAGTGTTGTTTTCAGCTCACTATCCATACTTGGTTTTATTTCGGGGTGCCTTCCCCTATCTGGTTTTGGTTCGCCCCGAATATTTGATTTTTTCGGTACCATCCATATCTGGAAAGCATTCCCCTATCCACCACCTGGGGAGGCGCCACGATGCGGGACCAGCAAACCCGGCACGGGTGTGTGTGTGTGTGTGTGTGTGTGTGTGTGTGTGCGGGTGTGTGTGTGTATTCAATATTTCTGGGCGTTCTATCGCTTCAAGATTTTAAAATTAACAATTGTAACCCAGGTCGATAAGTTCTAAAGATTATTTTAAACAAAAGGTGTTTGTTATGTTTTTTCAAAAAAATCAATATATTTTGAGATAAATGGCTTTTAAATATAGTAATTTTTCTAAAAAATTGAAAACTTTCCATTTATCATGGTGGAATAACTCTTTGGCAAATTATTTTTAACACTTAAAATTTTTTTTTGTGATTATAACTTGAAAAAATGTCTATTAGTTTACTTATTCTTGATAAAACTCATAAAATAAAAACGGACCTAAAATTTAATGTAATGTTTTTAAAAAAAAATGCACAATTTTTCCAAGATAAAATAAATATTAATCAAGTATAACATACACTTTTCCAAATATCTATATGTGAAATATACAATAAGTTAAAAATTAAATACATTAATTATTGCATTTTTAAGAAAATTCTATTATAAACAGTAATGGCACAAGAAAATTCAAATTTTAACAGTGGCAATATAAAATAAGAATTACATTTGAAAAGTTTTTCGAAAATTATTAATTTAGTAGCATTTAATTTAAATATTATTTAAATCAAAATTTAAAAATTGTATGGATATATAAGTGAGTAGATTACGTATATTTATATAAAACAATATTTTAAATAAACAAGTATGTATTTATTAGATACAAAAGGTTATTTAAAGAATGCATTTGTTTATAATAATTAAAATAAATATATGGGGTCTGTAACTAAAGGGAAAAATAAATTGGATATAATTATGGATTAAAACGTAAATTTTGAAAGAAGGTGCAAATTATGAATTACGGGAGAAATGGAAGAAACAGGTTTTTATTTATATGCCGCTAAAATGTTATAAATAATTCTTTAAACCTAATACAAAAATTAATTTAATTAAGAAGAAAGTTTTATTACTTTAAAAGTACAAAATACTAATGACATATAGAATCTTGGCGATGACCCTCCGTCATTAAATAAATTAATTTTAGGAGGTGAAGTTCTATTTAGATCCGTTTAAAATAATCTAAAATTTTAATAGGTTTTTACTAAATACTACAATTAAATATAAGCACTTTACTATTTTTGGTAAGTTAATTGTACATTAATACACACACACACACACATATATATATATATATATGGGGTATTCCACGTGAAGTGGTCCGATCAAAATTTTAAAATGCACCAAATTTTGGGTACACTTTGCAAATGTTTTTCAGAATACAGAAAAAAATTTTTAGGTACTGGAATCTATTTGCTCAAAAGTTATTCTAACCTCAAAAAGTGAATTTTTCCATATTTTTTTCAACACCAGCTGGGTTTACCGCTATATAACTCAAAATCTAACAACTTTTACTATAGAACATTATATGTAACATTCGTTGCTAATTATATCTAGAATTTATTCTTCTGGGTTAGAATTTCTAATCTCAAGGTCAATGTTACATAAACTACATGTCAATATTCAACTTGAGAAAAGTGCAAGTGCGCCACCTTTGATTTTTTCATCCAAAAGTCTAAAAGAAAGCTTGGAGCAATACCTTTCAAATGGTCTGTAGCATTTTTATGGCCTCCAATTCTGTAAAAAGTTATGACAATTTAAAGAAACACGAAATTTTTTTAAAAATTTAAATGGGAATTACCATGTTAATTTTTGTAAATTTTTTGTCTTTCTTTAAATTGTCATAACTTTTTACAGAATTAGAGGCCATAAAAATGCTACAGACCATTTGAAAGGTATTGCTCCAAGCTTTCTTTTAGACTTTTGGATGAAAAAATCAAAGGTGGCGCACTTGCACTTTTCTCAAGTTGAATATGGACATGTAGTTTTTGTAACATTGACCTTGAGATTAGAAATTCTAACCCAGAAGAATAAATTCTAGATATAATTAGCAACGAATGTTACATATAATGTTCTATAGTAAAAGTTGTTAGATTTTGAGTTATATAGCGGTAAACCCAGCTGGTGTTGAAAAAAATATGGAAAAATTCACTTTTTGAGGTTAGAATAACTTTTGAGCAAATAGATTCCAGTACCTAAAAATTTTTTTCTGTATTCTGAAAAACATTTGCAAAGTGTACCCAAAATTTGGTGCATTTTAAAATTTTGATCGGACCACTTCACGTGGAATACCCCATATATATATATATATATATTATATATTACACCGCTGGTGTAAGTTATGTCCTAAAATACGTGAAAATTAGTGATTTTATGAGGTTTATGAGGCATAACTTACACCAGCGGTCTTGGCCAATAATCTAACCCAAGCCATTCGAAAACTCGCGAAAAATGTGAACTTATGAGAGGTGTGTGATTAAAATCGATTGTGGCGTGGTCGCCTTTTTTTATATTCAATATGCCGGGTGTTCTATCTCTTCGAGATTTTAAAATTAAGAATTGTAACCAGGGTAGATAAGTTCAAAAGATTAATTTAAACAAAAGTTGTCTGTAATGTTTTTTCAAACAAATCAATAGATTTTAAAGTAAGTGACTTTAAATATAGTACTTTTTCCAAAAAATTGATAAATTTCCACTTTTCATGGTTGAATAACTCTTATGCAAATTATTTTTAAAACTTAAATTTTTTTTGTATGTTCTGGAAGATGTTTCCAGCCTGTTCTCAAATTTTGGAGCGATTTAAAATTTTCATCGTACCACTTGACGTGAAATAGCCCATATATATGTATATATATGTACGTAAGTATGTGGGTGTGTGTGTGTGTGTGTGTGGGTACGTGCGTGCGTACGTGCGTGCGTACGTGTGTGTGTGGCGGAATATTTATATAATATATATATATATATACTAGGGGGGCGTCGCCCCCCTGCGCGCTTCGCGCGCCAACCCCCTATTTTTAATTTCGAAAAAGGTTTTTCGTAATTAATTTATTTAAAATAATGTTTTAAATTGTATTATTTTTTCACTACCATGGACACCTTAAAAATTAAACAGATTCATACAACACCTTGGAGGTATTGCTATAGTTATTATAATTTATAAATAAAAGTTTACCAAAATTTAGTGTAATGAAATCAGAATAAAAATAATAAAAAAAAATAGACATATTAAATGTTAACTGTAAATTTTAAACTATATGAATTCTTATAAAGCTTAAATTTATATTTTAATAATTATAAATGTTAATGAAAAATTAACTTACCAAAAATAGTAAAGTACATATACCTACTAAATTGTAGTATTTTAGTTAACAACTTATTAACATTTTGGATTATTTTAAACCGTTATAAATAGAAATTCACCTTCTAAAATTAATTTATTTAATGACGAACGATCATCGCCAAAAGTTCTATGTCATTAATATTTTGTACTTTAATAGTAATAAATCTTTCTGCTTAATTAAATTAATTTTTGTATTAGTTTTAAAAAATTATTTATAACATTTTAGTGGTATATAAATAAAAACCTGTTTCTTCCATTTCTCCCGTAATTCGTAATTTGCACCCTCTTTCAAAATTTGCGTTTTAATCCATAATTATATCCAATTATTTTTTCCTTTAGTTACAGACCCCATATATTTATTTTAATTATTATAAACAAAGGCATTCCTTAAATAACCTTTTGTTTCTAATAAATACATACTTGTTTATTTAAGATATGGTTTTATATAAATATACGTAATCTACTTACTTATATATCCATACAATTTTTAAATTTTGATTTGAATAATATTTAAATTAAATACTACTAAAATAATAATTTTCGAAAAACTTTTGAAATGTAATTCGTATTTTATATTGCCACTGTTAAAATTTGAATTTTCTTTTGCCATTACTGTTCATAATAGAATTATTTTAAAAATGCAATAATTAATGTATTAATTTTTAATTTATTGTATATTTCACATATAGATATTTGTAAAAGTGTATGTTATACTTGATTAATATTTATTTTATCTTCGTAAAATTGTGCATATTTTTAAAAACATTACTTTAAATTTTAGGTCCGTTTTTATTTTATGAGTTTTATCAACAATGAGTAGACAAATACACATTCTTTCAAGTTATGTTCACAACTTTTTTTTGCACACGGAAAAAATACGTATATTATGTATTCTTGAAAAAACAATTTTAAAATATATATATATATATTATATAAATATTACGCCGCACGCACACACACCCACATACATACATACATATATATACATATATATGGTCTATTTCACGTCAAGTGGTACGATGAAAATTTTAAATCACTCCAAAATTTGAGAACAGGCTGGAAACATCTTCCAGAACATACAAAAAAAATTTAAGTGTTAAAAATAATTTGCTTAAGAGTTATTCGACCATGAAAATTGGAAATTTTTCAATTTATTAGAAAAATTTCTATTTTTAAAGCCATTTATCTCAAAATCTGTTGATTTTTTTGAAAAAACATTACAAACAACTTTTGTTTAAATTAATCTTTAGAACTTATCTACCATGGTTACATTTCTTAATTTTAAAATCTCGAAGAGATAGAACACCCTGACATATTGAATATCAAAAAAAGGCTACCACACCATAATCGATTTTAATCTAACACCTCTCAAAAGTTCACATTTTTCGCGAGCTTTCGAATGGCTTGGGTTAGCTTATTGGCCAAGACCGCTGTTGTAAGTTATGCCTCATAAACCTCATAAAATCACTAATTTTCACGTATTTTAGGACATAACTTACACCAAAGGTGTAATATATATAATATATATATGGGGTATTCCACGTGAAGTGGTCCGATCAAAATTTTAAAATGCACCAAATTTTGAGTACACTTTGCCAATTTTTTTGCAGAATACAGAAAAAAATTTTTAGGTACTGGAATTTATTAGCTCAAAAGTTATTATAACCTCAAAAAGTGAACTTTATCCAGTTTTTTTCAACACCAGCTGGGTTTATCGCTATTTCACTCAAAATCTATCAACTTTTACTATACAAACATTCGTTGCTAATTATGTGTAGAATTTATCCTTCTGGGTTAGAATTTCTAATCTTAAGGTCAATGTTACATAAACTACATGTCAATATTCAACTTAAAAAAGTGTAAGTTCGCCGCAATTGATTTTTTTATCCAAAAGTCTAAAAGAAAGCTTGGAGCAATACCTTTCAAATAGTCTGTAGCTTTTTATGGCCTTCAATTCTGTAAAAAGTTATGATAATTTAAAGAAAGACAAAAAATTCACAAAAATTAACATGGTATTTCCCATTTAAATTTTTAAAAAAATTTGGTGTTTGTGTGTTCAAAAAATGTGATCTTTTGAGCGGTGTTAGATCAAAATCGATTGTGGCGTGGTCGCCTTTTTTTGATATTCAATATTTCCGGGCGTTCTATCTCTTCGAGATTTTAAAATCAGGAATTGTAACCCAAGTAGATAAGTTCTAAAGATTATTTTAAACAAAAGTTGTTTGTAATGTTTTTTCAAAAAAATCAATAGATTTTGAGATAAATGGCTTAGAAAATAGAAATTTTCCTAAAAAATTGAAAAATTTCCATTTTTTATGGTGGAATAACTCTCAGGCAAATTATTTTTAACACCTAAAATTTTTTTTCTATCTTCTGGAAGATACATCCAGCCTATTTTCAAATTTTGGAGCGATTTAAAATTTTTATCGTACCACTTGACGCGAAATAGCCCATATATATAAAATAAATATTCCGCCGCACACACACATACACCCGCGCCGGGTTTGCTGGTCCCGCATCTTGGCGCCTCCCCAGGTGGTGTATAGGGGAATGTTTTCCAGATATGGATGGTACCGAAAAAATCAAATATTCGGGGCGAACCAAAACCAGATAGGGGAAGGCACCCCGAAATTAAACCAATTATGGATAGTGAGGTTAAAACAACCAGGCGGGTGAAAGCCCCAGAGGTCAGTGCTGGTTCCACGATTTTGGGGGGACCAAACTCACACCGTTAAAATGGTATGTGCTGTGGAGGTTGGTCACTCGGCCTCTGTAGCATCAAATGCTACGTGTGACCTGCCCTCGACTGGGATGTCGAGTGACGCTGATGAAGCCTTCCTCCGTCTGTGTGAGAAAATAGACACGCTGGTGAAGTTTGTTCATAACAAGAACAACATTCACTAAGAGCTAAAGAGTATGGCGAGAGAAACAAGCAGGGCTCTTAATGAATACGCGCGGGTGAACAGTACTGTGTGCTCGACAGCGCCGAAAATTAAAATGGCAGATGCGCGTAAGGATGGAATGTGCCAAACGTCGCCCATCTTCCGCGCTGAAGAGCGTCAAAGGAGGTTGGTGGAAAGGGAAAGGCCTTCACCACCTCAGCATTCTTCGGAGAGAAGAAAGAAGGGCTCGAAGCACCCACTAACAAAAATGGACCAGTAGATGCTTTGGCATCCGTTCCTAAGACCGGTGGGTACCAGTCAAAGGTCCCTGACTGGGCTACTGTAGTACG
>JANSJX010000255.1:0-43119 GCA_026168455.1 Theocolax elegans | reverse complement strand
CGTAGTCAAGCTTGGATCTAATAATGGCTTTGTAAGTTGTTGATAATGTTTGTTTCGCTGCACCCTAATTTGTATTTGCAACTATTAATATATTTTTCACTGTAGTTGTTTCTCTTGATTTCTCTAGATTACATCATATTTTAGTCTTCGTCAAAGAAGCTCCAGGACCTTTATAAGTCGTAATGGACTGACCGCAGGCCGAGGCTATCTGTATACCAATCGGACGATTTGCGGTGCGTGACGCTCCAGAATCGAATAACGAACGAATTCTGAAACCAGCAATGACAACTTGCAACCACCAACGGCGGAGATCAACCGATGGTGCTTCTTCTTCCTGAAGTGGCATGTTGCGATCACCTTCTAAGTCAGGCGATTCGCTAGAGGCCAAGGTTGCCTCGGGAGGAGTGCAGGCCTTGTTCACTTCGTCCCCGAGTCTTTTCCCGACTTCTGTGAACATTCCGGACAAGTTTTCTTGGTATTTTGCGGCCAACTACAACCCCAACACTTTACATGAGGTTTTTCAGGCCCAGGGACTTTTTGGTCCTTATTGTGGTCGCTGGCAGGAGTAGGAAATGGCTTCTCCTTTGGTTTTCCTTCCGTAACTTCCTCAATAGTCACAGTAGAAGTACTCCTTGGCTTGTCCTTTTTACCTTTACGAGAATTACTCGTACTTGCCGTAATGGCTTTGACTTGTGACTGTTGCTGTTGTGGTGCCAGATTCACTGTATCCAGGTGAGCAAGTACCCCTTGTAATGCATTTGCCATTTGAGATATCTGGTAATTGATCGACTGGTCAGGCATCTCTGCCATTGCGTGAACGCTTTAACTCAACTTTAATTCTTAATTAAAACTTTATATCGATAGGCAAACCACAAACAGTAGCAAGTAAATAAATACTGATATATATATATATATATATATATATATATATATTACGTTCCCTTATTTTACGTAATATTAATTTTTAGTCCTAAGATTAATTGAGTCTTTTGTCCCTAAAGTACTTAGACAGATTTGCTAATAATATTTCATTAGTATTTATCGCAAAATGTTACTATAATCTTGCGTAGGAAAGAACTGGATGCGGCAGAATTGGCCTGTAGCATGAAAGGTTTCGATTTTCCCATCGATCTACACCATCGTCCATTCAATTCTGTATGGATAAAAAAAAAGTCGATTATTTATTTTATGTATTTAAATTAATTACTGTAGAATAATCGAACATCGTTTTCTAAACATTCTCAAATCATCTAAATGATATTGAATGTTGCGCGCATGACGAATTGCATGGACCAGATTTGTGTAGATTTTCGGTTTACAAATGTATCTTTTGACTTCCGGTCGAAGCCCCTTTAAAAATGCCCTAATTGCTAGATTTTCGCGTTGTAGGCATGAATCGGTTATTTCCCTGCATTCTTCTTGTGCTATTTCTCCCAATGTTTTATAATTATGTAAAGTTCTTTCCATTCGTGCGCCGAATTGGAAAGTGCTTTCGTTTCGTTTTTGCGATGCCCATGTAATTTGAATTCTCAAATTAATCAAAGCGCTCATAACATTATATCTTTGTACTTCTGCTAATGTATATATTTTTTTTCCATTTTACAATTTTTTTATTTTATAAATGACACCTTTTATTTTTTTTTTGTTTAATACACCTGCAGTTGAAATAGCAAAATTTACACGTTATCGAATTTGCATTTTCTGCGTGGCGGTAGAGAAGATATATCCGGTTCTATAAATATTTGCGGATATAGATTATTTTGAGCTCCGCAACTTACTATTTTACCCCCTCCTGACTCATTGACTCTTACCACAGTGGGTTGTGCCGTGTAGGTGCTAGGTTCGGGCGGGGCGAAAGGTACGTGCGTAAAACGTACGTGCAAAATGTGTAAGTAACTTATACATAATTTTTCATACTTTTCTATACTTTTCCATACTTTTCCATACATTTCCATACTTTTTCATACTTTTCCATACTTTTCCATACTTTTCCATACTTCAAAATACTTCAAAATACTTCAAAATACTTTTCTAATGTATGTACACTCACAATCTTATTTTTCACTTTTTAGAGCTCAATTGCAAACCTAGAAGATTTAGGATGCACATCGCTGGAGAAAATAATGAGTGAAAGGCAATACGTCTGCTTCAATCACAATCTTTGTATGAGAAGACAACCAACGTGCGCTGTACAAAATGTAATTTCTATGCGAGCTTGGATGATTAATTTCTTAAATGCCAAATACAGTAAAGATGAAATAGATGTGTAAATTATGTATTATAAAGTACATTGAAAATAAAATTAAGAAAAAACATATTAGTGTTATAATTTATTTCTGTTCATTAAAACTACTATAAAAAAAAATTAAATTATAGTAAGGAAGGGGGCGAATTTAAAAAAAAAAATTAATTATTGTATTACATTATTTATTCCCGAGTAGATTGAAGTTTCACCCTCCATGTTATTATAAAATTTGAATAATTTCTTGAACTGAATAAGGCAGGTTGGTTAGATGTTAAAGAAACAAAAAAAAAACACAAATTTCAATATAGAAATTGCGACGTTTACAATATAGAAATTGCGTCGACAAAGTTCTTTTAAGGCGATGTGATACCCAAATTACAGGAACCTACCTCTATAATCCCAAAAAATTTTAAAAACTAATGGAATTAAAAAATCTGAAAAAATTTATAGATAATGTTGAAAGCAAATAGAATACCGTTACAGAGCGATTTTTTCAAAATAATTAATTTAAAATGAATTATATAGAAATAACCATTTTTTGGTCGGTAATATATAGTTAAAAACAATGCTGCACGGCTGCTCAAAAATCTCGTTGATTTATTGATAAAAAATTTGAAAAAATTCATAGACTATCTTTAATGTAAATACAACACCGTTACAGAGCGTTTTTTTTTCGATAAAGTATACTGTTTACTTAAGAAAAAATAAATAATGATTCGGTTTTAATGGGTTTACATCTCCTTAACCGTGGGAATTATTCTGATATTATGACTAATTGTAGTAAGGAGATGGGGGGGGGGGGGGTGAATTTAAAAAAAAATTAATTATTGTATTACATTCTTTATTACCATTTTTGTATAGGTACATAATATAATATATTTTACAAAAAAAAAACTAATTTAAAATAGTTATGTCCTCGATTATCCGAGGCAGACATTTTTTTTTTAGCTTCTTCTCTTGGTTGCACCTTATCTGTAAAGAGAAAAAATTTTTTTTTTTTATATATATAAATGAAAAATTAAACATGTGATGTAATAAAGTCAAAATTTTTTTACCTTTAACACCACTTTCTTCTATTACATCTCTCCTAGAAGGTGGTGAATCGGTCTTTTTAATTGTTTTGTCTTGCGCTACGCCACATGATGGTTCCAAATCCGACTTCATTTTTTTGGGTATACGCGGTAAATCGGCAACCCTTTTTCGTTTCATGGACGAGCTCGATGAGGAGCTCGATGAGGAGCTCGAAGAGGAGCTCGATGCAGAGCTCGAAATACTCCTCGACCGCAATCGCGCTCTTGGTTTATGCTGCTTCCTTATCCCTTGCACCTCTGGTGTCCTTGGAGGCGATAAATAGAGTTCCTGCAGAGCTGCACTTTGAGGTAAATTCGGCACTGAAAAAGAAATAAGAAAAAAAACACATTAACTTTTACATATCAAAAAAATTTTACAGATAAATTTAAAAAAAATTTTTTTTAAATTTATGAAAAAATTTTTTAAAACGTTATTTTAAAAACTATACAAAAATTTTTTTTACACAAATAAATTTCAAAAGAAGTTTTAAAATATCATCTCAAAAATTGCTACAAAATTTAAGACTAAAAAAGTTTTACAAAATTTTAAAAAACATTTTTAAAAAACATTTCATAAAAAATTTTGAAAAAAAATTTCAAAAATTTTAAAAAAAATATATTGAAAAAATTTTCAAAAAATTTTCAAAAAAAGTTGAAAAAATTTAAAAATAATTTCAAAAAATTTTGACAAAAATTTTGAAATTATTTTCAAAAAATATGCAAATAAATTATAAAAAATTTTGAAACAAAAAAATTTTTTCAAAAAACTATACAAAAATTTTTTGAACAAATAAATTTTCTAAAAAAGTTTTTAAAATGCCATTTAAAAAATTAGCTTAAAAATTTTAAAAAACACTTACTGCTTTGCACCACATCCATCGCCCATTGGATATGGTCTAGCACCATCAATATTGTTGGAGCGTTCTTCACAATCCATCTAACCCTCTCCTTGACCACAGCCATACTTGTTTTTGACGATTTATCTTGTGCCATGTTCCTGATTTTCTCAGATTGCTCGAATGAACTAGAAGTGATGTAGCAAGCAAGTTCTCGGGTATTTATTTGGTTTCACTAAATACGCCTTTCTTACCACGACTTTGGGGTAAAAGCTCCTTATTGGTTAACTTATTTTCCTCCCTTCGACAATTTTCCTCTCAAAATTTTTTAAAGAAACGCCCCTGGGAAATTTATTAATAAAACACGCCTACGCATTTTTTGCTCTACGCGTAAAAAAAAAAATTTAGTGTTATGCGCGTTTTCGAGTTTCTGCCAAACCTTTATTCCATGCCCCACAAATAAATCTTTGGTCCCACGCACCTGCATCATTTCGGCAAGGGTTTATTGCTATACACGTACATAAAAATTTTTTCTCGAGGTCCGCGCGATTCCAAGTTGTTTTGCCGAGCATTTATTACCCTACTCATAACTAGTTTTTCGAGGGTTGAGAAATTTTCCGAAATTTTTTCTAGCTCCGCGCACCTGCAGCGTTTCAGTATGATCTTTTTTTTCTTTCTCATGCCGGCAATTTCGCCGGGCATTTCCTTTTTTTTTCAAGGCTCGCCGAATTTTTGAGTATTTCTGTAGTTCCGCGTACCTGCATCATTTGGGCAAGGGTTTATTGCTCTGCGCGATTTCAACTTATTTTGCCGAGCATTTATTACCCGTCACTTAAATAGTTTTTCGAAGATTTTCAATTTTTTTGAAATTGCTTTCTAGCTCCGCACACCTTCATCATTTCGGTATGATCTTTTCGAGAATAGCGTACCTGAAATTTGAATTTTTTTTCAAGGTTCGAAATTCCTTGCTTTTACCATGTCTTTATTAATTTTTAAATATTCCCTCTCTTTCAAAATTCTGCATCTAGGCGAGAGTAGGTAGGATACCCTTACCCTCTCTTAAAAAGAAAATGCATCTTCTAAGTGGGAAAAGGGCCGACCTTTCCCTCTCTCTTCTCAAAAATATTAAGAAAATGCTATATCGAGGAAACATGAGGGACGTCCTTTCCCTCCCTTTTTGAGTAATTCGAAGACATCCTACAGGCATTCTGTATTATGGGCGGGAGAGGGAGCACACTTTCTCTCAGATTCTGAATCTCGCGACGGAGAGGGAGTGAGCCAGAATCCGTACGGGTTCTAGCTCACTGGCGGCTGAGAGGGGGTGAGCCAGAACCCGTATGAGCCAGAATGCCTATAGCTTATCTACTAAGAAAAGAAAGTGATGAACAGATGTCAATGCACAATGATCAACATTTATTTAAGAAATGTACGAACGATAGTCACACAGGTATACAAAAGTTTCATGACTCTTATTTCAATAACTTATATATTGATTATCAAAATAAAAGAACATGTATCTAAAATTAATAATAATTTATTATAAAGGTGATATTATTCGCAACGAAATAAAACAAGGATTAATTGATTTTGAGTTACATAATGGTAAATATTTAAAAATTATACGTGAACGTTAAATATTTTCATTTTTAACTAAAACAAATATGTTTTAGATGATAAACGAATTTCACTTTCAAAAAGTTGGTGATTTTTAATTTACTAAAAACTAAAAACACTGAATTTTATACATTCATGAGTAGTATCAGAAGATCTAAAAAAGCAAAAAAAAAAAATTTTATATATAATTTACAGTTGTGACGAAATTAAGTATAACCATTATAATTTACTTGATTCAGTTTAACCATACGGAGATTTAATATTAGATAAAGTCAAAGAATTAGAAAAACTTTTTGAATCAAATAAAATTTTAATTAGCAGTGAAAGATTGAACCATTTGGCAACATTTGATGACATGGAAAACGTAGTATGTGAAGGTTAACACATTGTCATTATCAAAGACTTATCAAAATTAGATGTATAAATTATTATATTTTACTGCTGTTTTGTTCCAATATTTACAAACAAGATTTACAAACAAAATTATCAAAAAAATTGTTTAACTATTCAAAACATAAAATTGTACTATAACTAATATTGTACAATTATTATAGTTCCTGATAAAAAATTTTAATCTGAGTCTATATATATTTTCTTTTTAATGCCATTTATGATAATTGCCATTTTAAAATATTGTTCGCTTTTCTAAATTGCTAATTTAAATGTTCATTATACAAAGTAGATAGTTTGACATTTTACTAAAAATTTGATTTCCCACCCTAGTAGAAATTTGAATCTAAGGACTAGGAATTAAACATTGGTATTAAATACCTTGTGATAAAATACTTTTTCACCCATTCTTTTAACATTTCATAGAATGACCATAACCGTAAAACATTCGAATAATATTTCCAGCTTTCCTGTAACAGTAAACTTCAAAATTCCTAGTTTTGGATGGGTTTTTAACGTTTTCGTCTAATTTGCAACTAATTTCCAGTATTTACGTAGACAAATGCGATTTTATTAGACTTTCACTTGTCCATTTTAATAGACATTTAATAGCACATAACTAGACTCGACTCGAGAAACAGATAAAGCAGAAACCACGAACTCGGATGATTCTGACGAAGACAGCGACAAAAACGAACAAATGGTGTGAGGTAAACCTCACACCATTATTATTTTATAATTTATATAAGGAGGGAAGCCTTGTCGAAGGGACGTACCTGAAATAAGAAAAAGAATTATTAGTGTATATAGAAAAAATATAAGGTTAGCGTAGAGAAAATAGATATAAGTAAAATAAGATTTTAATATAATATCATACCTTTGAGACGACGAGTCCTGGGTGATCCAATGATGCTATCCCTGTGAGTCCTGTCCTTGGAGGCGATGAGTCCTGGGTACTGCTCACGGTTATTCCATCTCCCCTTGAGGCGATGAGTCCTGGGTGAACCTTTTGGCCCTGGGTCCGCTCCTTGGTAGTGTCGGTTAGCTGAAAGGTTAATAATAAGTAAAACTAGAATACATATAAGGTTAGGATAGAAGGATTGATAGAAGGATAGAGTTAGTTATAATAAGGAAGTTATGTATGTGTGTAGGATAAGTATGTATAGGATATGGGGATAGAGGTTAGGAAGGAAGTAAACACCGGCTACGAATCCTGGCCCGAGCCATTCTCGTCACCGATATTTTAGTACGTAAAGGGAAGGAATTAATAGGGTTTTATTTGATTTGTTGAGGAAATCGGAGTATTGGAGAAAGGAGGGAGTCGATAACAAAGAAGAAACGATACAACCATACCGCCACCGACGTCTAACCATGTTCCCACGTAGATCCAGTACCATCTCCCGACGACCTGGTGATGGAGAACGAAGGCAGCCACGAAGATGACGACCCAGGAACTGGTGCACTCTCCACAAACACAAGATAAAAACCCGTTCGCCGTCGTGTAAACAAACGACGCCCGACTCGCGTGCAACGACTCGGCCGGCTGCTCGCATACTAGGGTCAGCGCGGCAGAGAAAGGGGGGCGGCGCTCGCTGCTCTCGCACATGCACGCCGCGGCACATGGCGGCGCACCGAGGAGGGGAACGACGGAATGAGCGGGAAGTAGCCATCTACAGCGTGTGTGTACGAGAGAGAAAGAAGACACACCTGTTGCATTGGTGGAGGCGCAAGTCAGTTCCTCAACGGAATACGGGTTATTTCGTTATTCCGTCACTGGGGAAGAGAAGATTGTTACGGGAATAGATGGCGCGGACGGCGGTAATAGTCAACCATCTAATTAACCTGGAGGATATTATTGGTTGAAAATTGAGGAAGAAGAAGACCATCAGCGCCGCGTTTTAACGAACTACGAGGACGAGCGGGATGCTACGAGTCCCGATCGTCATTCGTAGCCGGATAGTCTCATCGAGCGCACCTAGTTATTTTGATTGAGTAGTTCCATAGGAGTATTTTTTATAAAGTAATAATTGTTCGAGTAGTAGGGTTAGTTCTGAAGAAGATTGTTTCTCATTGCGGTAAGTGGGCTGCACGGCCACCGATTAATTTAATAAATCGAGTATCGCCGGGGATTTCTTGCGCGTCGCGTATAGACCTCCTGCGGGCCGCGCCGCCATTTTAGTACGTGCCGCGAATTATATTATGATCGTTTAAAGATTGGGGAATGGTGATATCGTTTTTATATCGGAATTTGTAACTTGGTAGAATCGGATTAATTAATTAATATCGGCGATAAGAAGATCGGGTCAGCTTTGCGGGAATTTACGTTATAAAATTTATTATATTGATTAAAATTGTAACGGTGATCACCCGTAGTGATCGAAGGTGGAAATAGTAACTCCTAAGTAATAAACTTGTCTTCGAATTTAACAGACTTGAATCGTTGAGTTTTGATTTATTAAACCTGTACCTCAGTAAATCACCGTCATACGTGCTGAAGGAGATAAAATTCGTCGTTGGTTTCGCCACCTCCGTATTGGCGTTGGAGCCACGTCCTGAGGAGTCGTACCGGGAAATTATTCATATTGGTAAGACCTGGCGCCCAGTGAAATAATAAATACGGTCTTTACCGGATTAAAAGGGTAACATATATATATTAAATAAAGTGAAACCGAGTAGCGTGGTTTACGGGCCACGAAAGTGAGGACCACGTTACAAAATGGCGCCCAACGTGTTCGGGTAATTACCGCGACGCATTTTCGTTTTCCTTCATATTTTCTCGTTACGTTACGTTTACAAGAAATCCCCCGTGTGGTGAGTGAATGTATATTAATAATTTTATATTTTATTTGTGAATCTGCCCATAATTATTTTTCTGAAGTTGTTAGTGATTTGAAATTAATTTTTTTTCTATTTTATATATATTACGTTTACCTCCAATATCTGTCCAATACTTGTCCAATATTGATATATTACATAATATTTCATATACATAAATATAATATTGTATTATTTCTTGTACTGCATAAACATATATTTATTGGAAGTAAACCTTATTTTCAGCTAGAGGAAAATTTTATTTTCAGCATTACTGGTAGTAAACCTTATTTTCAACTGGTGGAAAAATTTATTTTCAACATTATTGCTAGTAAACCTTATTTTCAGCTGGTGGAATACTTTGTTTTCAGTGTTGCTGGTAATAATTCTTATTTTCAACTTGTAGAAAATTTTACTTTCTTTAGATTTGGTGGTAAAATTAGTTTCCCTCCCCAGAAATCAATTATAAGAATTTATCGCTTTATATATAATATTTCATATTTACTAAATAAGTAGTGGTCTACGGGTAGAAAATTAACTTAAATAAAATAAATTTCGTTTGTACAAATATACAACGTAATAATATTTTCATTCATTTATTAATTTCAAGTTAAATAATAATTTCTTTTCTTTTTGTCCTGTTGCAGAGTACTGAATTTTTTTTTAAAACTTTTTTTTCCCATCAAGAACGTCACAGAAGAAATTGGAAAACTTCCAACTAATTTTTTTTCTTTTATAATTTTATATTTTTTAATTCTTTTTTTGAAATTGAGGAAGCGATTTTATATAACTGTTAACTACTTCCCCTCGATATTATAACCAAAAAAGAAGCTCCCCGAGACAAAATTAGTAGAAATTCTCCCTTGAAAAAGAAAACTGGTAGAAAAGCTCTCCTTTCTAGAAATACTAGTAGTAAAATTTTATTACAGATATTGGTGGTAAACCTTACATTTAAGAAGCTATAGTTGTAATTAGTTATATAGATCACATCGTCGTATCACCCAATCACAGTTTTGGAATACTAATAACGTGCACCCTCGCTTATTCCGATTTTTCCTTCTATACAAAACCAAAAAAGAGTTTGAAGAATCCTCTTAATTATACGTACGCCTTATTTGTTGAGTAATTAATTAGGACACTTGTAGTAGCAGAATAAAAATAGCAGATATGACAGCTTATAGTAGAAAAGTTAATTTATGGTTGAGAGAAGTATTAAAAGATCCAGAGGCCCTAGAAGCATTCGAGCGAATAGGCAGGAACGATCCACACAATTTAATAGTTCTACTTGACTCACTTGGTCTACGAACTAAAGGAAAGAAAAGAACGTTAGTCAGTCGCTTATTCCGAGCCGGACTCAGACAAACGGACGCGACAGTCCCTTGGGACCCAGAAGTTGAAGAACGAGGGCTAGAGGCCCCAGTAACAACATTAGGATTTGAATCGGATGGTTCAGAGGAACTGCTGGCTTTACAATTAGCAGATGAAAAAAGGAAAGAAAGTATCGAAAAAGAAGCCGGAAAATCTGACACAATAAATAACGAACCATCGACAAGCGGAACATCGAAACACCAAAACTGGGATCGAACGATAATTCCAGTGACAATGGAAGGAATCATTGCGACCTCTACAACCACTGGCACAACACCAACTGTATCAATGGCCTCAACAATCGTGGGGAATGCGACACTAAGAATGGTAGCAGTACAGAGAGGAATGATACAATCCACATCAGCGTCACAACGGATATTATTATCAAGTTCAAACCAGCGATTGGTGATACCGAATGAAGTCCAACGGTTGATAAATGAAAGTCTGAGACAAAATAATTTGGAACAACATAACATACAAAGAGTAAGTCCAGATTCCTCTCAACCATTCCTACAGAATATATCTCAAGATAGAACTAATGATAGACGAGAAGAAGAACACAGAAGTACCCAAACCACAACATACGCACCGTTACACGAAAGAACTCACAGTTTATATCCAGAAATAGAAATAATCACACAAGATAACACAGAAGCGTCTTCTGCTAACTCAGATGGTGACTTAGAATTGGAAAATAATAGAGAACTCGAATGTAACAGGAGCAATGGAAATAATAATGAAAATAGGGAAAACTACGTTACTAATATAGACTATACTGACAGAGAAGATAGAACACAAAATACAAATACAAGTAATAATAGACTAGTAGAACCTATCCCATCCGCCGGAAAAAGACTGCACCAATTCTTAGACATATTGGAGGACATGACAAAAATGAGCCATAAGACTAGCACACCGTCACAACAGGAACGTTCACAACCGGTACAAAGGGTAGATCACGCAGTCCCCGATAATGCAAATGTAACCGAACAGAGAACGTATACAACACCTGTTCCTCCAACTAGGAAACCAGCACCTACAGGTAGAATACTAGAAAAAGAAAATGAAGAGAACGTTATATACGTAGGAGGAATCGAAAGCGAGAAGCACAAGAAAAAGAAACAAAAGAAAGGAACCAAGAATAAAAAACATGAAAAAACCAGAGAAAGTAATAAGAAAAGGAAGGATAAAAAGAAAAACAGAAGAAATGACGACAGTAGCGAAGAATCATCTGACGACAGTAGTGATAGTGAAAGTGAAGACGATAGTGACAGCCGAAGTGAAGACGACACAGACAGTACAAGCGACACAGATTCTGACAGGGATTACCGGAAGACCCGTCATAATAAATCGAAAAAGTTCAATTTAGCCGAGAATGAAAAAATATTAAGATTATTTAAATCATGGAACCTGTCATTTACAGGAGAAGAAAAAGATAACCCAAACGAGTTTTTAACTAGGTTATCCAATTTTAGAAAGAATGTATTAATGTCAGATCGCCAATTCTTTAGAGGCCTCCCATGCATTTTCACCAAACGCGCTAGTAGATGGTACGGTAACATACAGGATGAACTGAAACATAAAAAATGGGAAGACTTTTTAAAAGCATTTAAAGCCCAATTCACAAAGAAAATATCCGAAAGCGACGTATGGGATGAAGCATGGAAGCGAACCCAAGGAAAGAACGAGAGCATCACAAATTATGTTGGATGCATAAAACATATATTCTCCTACTTGAAAACGTCACCTTCGATGAAAAGGCAAATTGACGTGGCCTGGCGGAATCTACGTCCTGAATATCGTCGCTATATGTCCGAGAAAAAAATTAAAACGTATACAGACCTGGAGAAGTATGGGAGACGTTACGAGGATTTGTTAGAACTAGATAAAAGGTTCAAACCACCTCCAACTCCCGAAAACTCGAAGATCCCGGAAGCGGTTGCCCCGGAATACGTTAAATTAAATAAAGTGTCGTCACTGGAAGAAAATTATACCGGAGTAAATTATGAAACGTGTCCCATTCTAAAGGAGTCATCGTCGAAACAAAAAGGCGGTAAAAAGGAAATAAAAAGAGAGGACAAAAAGAAGATAGATTCATCAATACACGCAACCATCGAACTACCAGTTGGACAACAAAACCCAACGGTAGCTGCAGTTGCAACACCCCAACAAGCCTCAAATTTTATACAGACTCAAAACGCTGGACAACCACCACAAAACTGGACTAGGTGGTCCAATAATGGGACACGACAAAATTTCGTGAATAGCAGTAATTATAATAATGGGAACAATCCCAGAATCAACAATTATAATAATATAGGTAATCCTAAGGGCGGTAACAGTTTTACAAATAGTAGAAATCCTAGGTATAACAATAGTGGTACGAACGCATATAGGAATAACGATAATCAAAATAGGAATTATAACCAAAGTGGAACATGGAGAAATACCAATCAAGTAGCCACGCCACAGAACTTGGGGGCGAGACCAAGAATAATGACTCAGGCAACACAAGGAAACAATACGCTTCAAGACACTTTCGTCGGCGCTTGCTTCCACTGCAACCAAGTGGGTCATCGTGCATCGGAATGTCCATCAACCGTATGTTTCGTTTGCAAACAATCAGGACACAGAGCTAACATGTGTCCGAACCGTATGAGTCAACAGATCTTCGCATGCCAAGTTTGTGGACAGGCAGGTTGTACCTTTTCTAACTGTCCAAATTGCGCCCAATTAAGAGACAACTGGGGAAACGCCAATGCTGGGGTACGACAGGGACCGACCACCTCACAGCAGCTTCCCCAAGGGTCCCAACAATTCGGCAACGGACAATAAAAGAAGAAATAAAACAACACGAAAAATCATTTTTTGAGGAATTACAGGGAAGATTAAATCAAAAACCACAGAAGAAAGAGAAAATTAACTGGACAGATAGAATGAACGAAGTATTAAGAAAAACAATGGAAGAACAAATGAAACTACCAGAAGCATCAAAGGAAGTTAGTACGGAAATAATCACAAATTTGATGTCAGAACTGAAAAAGGGAAACGTTACCGGGTGTAATAATAGTATCACCCTGAAATCGTTTACCCCAAGTAAAGAAGTAGTAGAAATTTTTGAGGAAGAACAAAAAGCCGATTCCAGTACCAAACCAATACTACTCTCAGCAATGGAGGATCTACATGAACAGATATATAGTAACGAGGATACCCAAAAACTTTATACTATAGATAAGGCCGGTATATTACTGAAGAATACTGCAGACTCTATAGATATATTGACAAAACGGGACACCTCAAAACAATCTGTCATTAAATCCCAAAACGCTAAGAGAGAGATTGAGTTAGACTGGACGGAATGGCGAAAAATCGAAGACGAGAGTAGAGTTAAAGATAAAAATAATGGTAGTAAAAACATTAGAGGTAATGATGATAAAAATAGTAGAAAAAGCACGGATGAAAATAGTAGAAGTAAAAATACAGAAGTAATAGACGAAAAGGATAAAAGCTTTGGTAGTAAAAATAATAAGAACGAAAACATGGTAGATGTTAACCTTAATAAAAATAAAGAAAAAATAGTAAAAGAAGAAATTGAAGTAATGGAAAAAGAAAAAAATGTAGCGGAAGCCAGTTTGGAAAATAGAGGTTTCGTTCGATTAAACATTGCAGGACATACGTTTAGAGGATTACTTGACTCAGGAGCCATGATTTCAGTAGCAGGACCGAAAGTAATCGAAAAATTCAAGGATAAGCTGTTACCTTCTAATTCCTACGTCAAAAATGCCCATGGCGGAATAAGTAAATCTTTAGGGACATTGAAGTTAAATTTAGAAGTAGACGGACACGTAGATACGTTAGAACTCAAAGCCCAGCAAATATTCGAACACGATATCGTGCTGGGGAAAGACTTTTACGTAAAATGGGATGTGGACGAAAGACACAAACATGGTCTATGGCGCGTACACGAAGGTCCCTGGCATAAAACGTATGGAGGTGAAGATACAGCGGAAGATCCAGTAATTTTTGCAGAATGCAATGGCATATCTGAAGTCACAAATCCTCAGCGACTTAAAGTAGATAAACTAGTATCAAAGATATTACCGACACCGTCGAAAACTCCAGGAATGACGGACATGATAGAACACCATATAGCCGTGATACCTGGATCACTACCGGTTCGCCATAAACTACGTAGAATGTCACCAGCAATGGTTCAAAACGCCCACGAAGAAGTAGAAAGACTATGGAACGAAGGGATAGTAGAACAATCAGCAAGTGACTATACGAGTGCTCCTGTAATGGTCAAGAAATCAGACGGAACCTACAGATTTTGCATAGACTACAGAGACCTAAATAAACAAACCATAAGAGATGCATACCCAGTACCCAACATGGACACAATCTTAGACAGGATGCGACACGCCCGTTTCATCTCAAAAATCGATTTGCGACAGGCTTTTTACCAAATTCCATTGGATAAATCCAGCAAACGATTTACTGCTTTCTCAGTTCCAGGCAAAGGTCTATTCCAATTCACCAGAATGCCCTTCGGACTAACAAATGCTCCAATGACGTTCCAACGCCTGATAGATGCTCTATTCGGACCGGAATACGTACCTTACGTATTTGGCTATTTGGACGACATTATCATAGCAACGGAGACGTTCGAAGAGCATATACGATGGTTAGACGAGGTATTAAGGAAATTAGTGAGACACGGACTGACCGTGAACCGAGAAAAATGTGAGTTTTGTTGTTCTAGTGTTACATATTTGGGTTATATATTAGATAAAGATGGTTTGAGACCAGATCCAGACAAAACGGCTCCGATACGAGACTATCCAGCCCCTAGAAATATCAAAGAATTACGAAGGTTCCTTGGTATGGTAGGTTGGTATAGTCGATTTCTCGATAAGGACTCAGAAATAAAGATTCCACTATTGAAACTACTAAAGAAAGATCTCGCATGGAAGTGGGAAGAAGAGCAACAAGAAGCTTTCGAAACCCTAAAACAGGCGTTGATAAAAGCACCCGTCCTAGCACGACCAGATTTCTCAAAACCATTTTGTCTCCAAACCGACGCGAGTAACTATGCAATCGGCGCAGTACTCACTCAAGATTTGAACGACGGCGAACACCCGATCGTGTACATAAGTAGGGTATTAACGGCAGCAGAAAGGAATTACTCCACAACCGAAAAAGAATGCCTAGCTGTCCTATGGGCAATAAAAAAGTTAAGACCTTACTTAGAAGGATACAAATTCACTGTCATTACAGATCACAGTGCACTGCGTTGGCTGAAAAATCTCCGCGATCCAACAGGACGACTAGCGCGATGGGCGCTAGAAATGATGCAATGGGATTTCGAAGTCATACATAGACGGGGAGCTCTGAACCACGTTCCGGACGCTCTTTCTAGAATGTACGAAGAAGATGGTAGTATAATAAAAAATAATTTAGTAGAAGCAGCAGCGTTTGAAGAAATTAAAGATGAATGGTATAGTAGAAGATTAAAAGAAGTCGAACAATTCCCGGAAAGGTATCAAAGTTGGAAAATCGAAGATAATTTATTATATAAATTCCGCAACGATCCTCTCCTGGACCCGATCACCAATAGAGAAGAAAATTGGAGATTAGTAGTACCAGAAAATTATAAAGAAACAGTTTTAAAAGAAGCACATAACTTACCATCGGTAGGCCATACAGGTATCGAAAAGACTTATGATCGCATTGCTCGAGACTATTACTGGCAAGGCATGTGGCACGACGTAAATCAATACGTGAAACAATGTGCAACATGTCAAGCATACAAAATTCCGCAGACTGGTCAACATGGACTTATGGGAACGAGGGTGGTAGACAGACCTTGGTGTATCGTAGCGGTGGACCTTATGGAATTTCCACCGAGTAAAAGCCAAAATAAATACTTAATAGTCTTCCAAGACCTATTTACAAAATGGATAGAGGTAAAACCAATAAGGAAAGCCGACGGAAAATCCGTATCTAAAGCCTTGGAAGACTTAATACTATTTAGATGGGAAACACCGGAATATTTGCTATCGGACAACGGAAAAGAGTTCGATAATAAATTCCTAAAGTCCGTACTCGACGAATATGGCATCAAACACGTCACCACCCCGCCATACCACCCACAAGGTAATCCCGTGGAACGTTGCAATCGCACATTAAAAACGATGATCGCGATGTTCGTGAAAAACGACCACCGCACATGGGATGAACACATACACGAATTTCGACACGCTATAAATACGGCGGTACAAGCCTCAACAAAGGTTTCCCCCGCATTTTTAAACTATGGACGACACCCTAATCCCGTGAAGAGTTTAAGAAGAGAAGTAGAGGAAAAGAGACCCATATTAAAAATAGACCCGGAGATCTGGATTAATCGAGCTAAGAGATTAGATGCCCTTAGAGACCTCGTTGCAAAACACCTCGACCAAGCTCACATAATCCAAAAGAGATCTTACGATAAAAATAAACGACACGCGGAATTTAAAATAGGAGACTTAGTAATGAGGAAAACCCACCTGCTTTCAAACGCAGCTAATAAATTTTCGGCAAAACTAGGAGCGAAATATGAAGGCCCCTTCGCAATTTTAAAAATCCTATCCCCAACCGTATACCTTTTAGATATAGATTCGGGTAGGAAAAATGCGAAGGTGCACGTTTCGGATTTGAAGAAATATATTCCTCCCAGGTTGCAATGATGAATGTAAAATAAAGAGTAAATAATACAAAGTTTTTTTTTTGTTGAAGATTCGAATGGTTTGATTTATATGTTTCAGAAATGTCTCAAGATCGTAATGAAAAGAACGGCAGATTGCCACCAACATCGGCGCATTTTCGGGCTTCCCAAGGACCCCTGATGGAAGATCCGGTCGTCCTTTTGACCCGTTGGTTGGGCACTGTGCCCGACGAGCCCGTGGTCGAGCGTGTCGAGGCGACACCCTCTACTGGGTGGGCCGACCAGTTGGCCAACATGTTCCGGGAGGACATGTTGTCCGCCGGGATCGTCCCTCCTGGAGAGGGGGGCGAAGAGCCGGTCACGGCTCTCAACGGTGAGGACGAAGATGTGGTGATGGAGGACGGGACGGCAGTGCAGGCCCGGAACGACGCTGTCCCAAACAGCGGAAGTCCGCGAGCCCCTCCGATCCCGTCAAGAATTCTTTGGGCCGATGTCCCACTGGACGACGACGAGCCACCAGAGGAAGAGGAGATCGCGGCAGTGACGGCCGGAGCGGAAGCCATCTCTGATGGTGGAAACTCGCAGGCCCCTCCGAGTTCTCCAATTCCCACTGAACCTAAAACGGCACAAGAGGTTTGGGCCGAAAGGAGGGAGGTAAACACCATCCAGGATGATGAACCCATGGAGGAAGACCCCTGGGATCCCCGTCACCTCCCCCCTGCACCACCAACTCACCCGGAACGCCTCCGCAACCTCAAGGGTGACCTGATACGCGTTACCCAAGAGGTTGTTATCACCTCGCTGCCACCATCCAGCGAGGAGACGGCGCCGGGAGTAGGTGAGGCGATCCCTGAGAGGGTAGAGATACCCTCCACCTCTCAGGGAAAACCCAAGGTCAGCGAGGAGGAAAGGGCGAGTCAGGACGCGGTACGGGAGCTATATGCCACGCTAGCTCGCTCAGACGGCGTGGCGAAACCCCATACCAACGGGGTGCTCACCGTCCTGGAGGATCGGCCACCGAAGGGGGAGGCACCGAGGGCATCCGTGGCTCCTGTGAGGCGGCTACCCGCCCGGCCGACAGACACAGAACCAGCGAGCCTGCCACGGAGCTACCCAACGGTCCCCCCACCAAGGCCGATTCCGATGTACACTCCCTTACCTCCGGAAAACCCACCTATGAGCCGTGCAGCCCGTCGTCGTGCCAGGAAATATAACCCGCGTAGACACCTCACGATGGAGGACTATTTTGGGGGATTGAGCCCTCCACGCTCCTTATCGCCTCCAGAACCTCCTGCCGATCCGTTCTACGTGGAACAGAGACGACGACAGGAGGCGGAGGACGAACGTATCCGTCGTGAGGAGCAGCGGAAGAAGGAAAAAGAACGCGCCCGCATAGAAAAAGAGAAGGAAGAAAGAGAGAAGGAAAGGAAAGATAAAGAAGAAAGAGAAAAGCGTAGAAGAGAAAAAGAAGAAGAAGAAAGAAAGAAAATAATGAGGGAGATGGAAGAAAAAGAGAGACGTAGAAGGGAAAGAGACGAAGAAGAAAATAAATTGAAGAAGGCAGAAGAAGAACGTAGGAAGATGAGGATTGTAGAAGAAGGACGAAGACGAAGATTGGAAGAAGAAAAGCGGGCTCGAGATAATCAGGAGAGGGAAGAAAGGTATAGAAGAGAAAAGAAGAGGCTTTTAGAAGAGAAGGAAAAGGAAGAAAGGAGGATAGTAGAAATAAGGAGGAAAGAAGAAGAAAGAAAATCGATGGAAGAGAAGAGGCGGGAGAAAGAAAAGGAAGAGTATAGGCTAGCAGTAATAAGGAAAAGAGATGAAGAAGAGCGGAAACAGAGGATGTTAGAGGAGAAGAGAATGGAAGAGGAGAAGAAGAAGAAAGAGGAAGAGGCCCGATGGGCGAGAGATATAGAGGAGGAAAGAGAGCGGATCCGCCTATCTCGCCCCAGCACGAGCAGCGAGGGATCCCGGAAGTCGCCACCTCGACCTCCATCCCCCACACGAGGGGAGCATAGGCCGAGGAAGGCTTCCAGGTGGGATTCGGGCCCGAAGCTTAACCTCCTGAAATCCATCCCCACCCCTTCACCATTGACAGGGGTGAGGTTCGGAGGGCTGGAACCGGTACCCATCGACGCAAAGGTTGACCCTCCGGTCAAGTCGTGCTTCATATGCTGGGAAAAGGGGCATTTCCATCCATCCTGCCCCAAACCCAAGAAGCATATGATTTGCTACAACTGCGGCCGGAGGGACGTAACGATGCGCACTTGCCCGAGGTGTAGTAAGGCGCACCTCGAATACCTGAAGAGGTTGAACTCGGGACCGTGCGCATCATCGAAGGCGCCCGCCAAGCCGGAACCAGCCCAACCCACACCATCGGAGCCAACACCTCTTAGGAGACCCCGAATCACCCCCTCGTTGACGGTCCCTCTCAGGCGTCCGTCAATCGCCGCCCCCGCTGCACCTCCGGAAGCGGCGCCTAAGCCGGCGATGACTCCGGAGGAGGCCCTGAGGCTTCTGGAGACCCTCCGCAACATCCCCTCCGGGAGTAGGGAGGCGGTCTTCCAGGTGCTATTCCCTGGAGGGAAGTAAAGGGGGCCACGGGGAAGAAGAGGAGACACCTCGCGTTGAGCGGGGGTAAAAATTAATTGAAGTGGGGAAAATTAAGGACGAAGGAAGGATTCGGAGGTCGCAGTAACGCAGCAGACGCGAGCGGATCGAGTAGAAAAAAAAGATGAATCTATGGAAGAAAGAAGATAGTAGGAACCTGCCAGAAATAAAGAAAAAAAAAAGAGGAAGAGAGAAAATTAAATAATTAGTAGAAAACCTTATTTTCAGGTAAATGATTAGTAGAAAACCTTATTTCCAGGTAGCAGATGATGATCAGAATGGTAGTATATGTATAGTAGAAAAAGATGTCGATGAGCAATCAAACGAGATGGTAGTATTAGTCGAGGTATATATAGTAGAAAAGGGGTAACGACAGGCAGTCAAACGTGATGGTAGTAATGGTAGAAATATAGATGGTAGAAACGGATATGGATTCAGAATCAAACTCGATTGGTAGAAAATCTTTTTCTTTTGAAGGAAGATCAGAGATGAAGATAATTGAAAAAGAACAATTGGTAGTAAGTATTGGAAGGTAAACCAAGCATATATTATTTTTTTTTTTATTTAATTAAGTTTTATTTTATTTATTATGATGATATATTTTCTTTCTTATGGGCAGACGTATGAATTATAAGTTGTTGGAATGTTGTATGTGAGGATATTATGGTTATGGGTTATGCGTGTTCGGTGACGAGTATCGCTTTGGCCAAGCGTTAGTAAGTGCAGTCCACTCTCCTTTCAGGAGTGTGTCCCGACTTAGGAGGGGGGTATTGTGAGGTAAACCTCACACCATTATTATTTTATAATTTATATAAGGAGGGAAGCCTTGTCGAAGGGACGTACCTGAAATAAGAAAAAGAATTATTAGTGTATATAGAAAAAATATAAGGTTAGCGTAGAGAAAATAGATATAAGTAAAATAAGATTTTAATATAATATCATACCTTTGAGACGACGAGTCCTGGGTGATCCAATGATGCTATCCCTGTGAGTCCTGTCCTTGGAGGCGATGAGTCCTGGGTACTGCTCACGGTTATTCCATCTCCCCTTGAGGCGATGAGTCCTGGGTGAACCTTTTGGCCCTGGGTCCGCTCCTTGGTAGTGTCGGTTAGCTGAAAGGTTAATAATAAGTAAAACTAGAATACATATAAGGTTAGGATAGAAGGATTGATAGAAGGATAGAGTTAGTTATAATAAGGAAGTTATGTATGTGTGTAGGATAAGTATGTATAGGATATGGGGATAGAGGTTAGGAAGGAAGTAAACACCGGCTACGAATCCTGGCCCGAGCCATTCTCGTCACCGATATTTTAGTACGTAAAGGGAAGGAATTAATAGGGTTTTATTTGATTTGTTGAGGAAATCGGAGTATTGGAGAAAGGAGGGAGTCGATAACAAAGAAGAAACGATACAACCATACCGCCACCGACGTCCAACCATGTTCCCACGTAGATCCAGTACCATCTCCCGACGACCTGGTGATGGAGAACGAAGGCAGCCACGAAGATGACGACCCAGGAACTGGTGCACTCTCCACAAACACAAGATAAAAACCCGTTCGCCGTCGTGTAAACAAACGACGCCCGACTCGCGTGCAACGACTCGGCCGGCTGCTCGCATACTAGGGTCAGCGCGGCAGAGAAGGGGGGCGGCGCTCGCTGCTCTCGCACATGCACGCCGCGGCACATGGCGGCGCACCGAGGAGGGGAACGACGGAATGAGCGGGAAGTAGCCATCTACAGCGTGTGTGTACGAGAGAGAAAGAAGACACACCTGTTGCATTGGTGGAGGCGCAAGTCAGTTCCTCAACGGAATACGGGTTATTTCGTTATTCCGTCACTGGGGAAGAGAAGATTGTTACGGGAATAGATGGCGCGGACGGCGGTAATAGTCAACCATCTAATTAACCTGGAGGATATTATTGGTTGAAAATTGAGGAAGAAGAAGACCATCAGCGCCGCGTTTTAACGAACTACGAGGACGAGCGGGATGCTACGAGTCCCGATCGTCATTCGTAGCCGGATAGTCTCATCGAGCGCACCTAGTTATTTTGATTGAGTAGTTCCATAGGAGTATTTTTTATAAAGTAATAATTGTTCGAGTAGTAGGGTTAGTTCTGAAGAAGATTGTTTCTCATTGCGGTAAGTGGGCTGCACGGCCACCGATTAATTTAATAAATCGAGTATCGCCGGGGATTTCTTGCGCGTCGCGTATAGACCTCCTGCGGGCCGCGCCGCCATTTTAGTACGTGCCGCGAATTATATTATGATCGTTTAAAGATTGGGGAATGGTGATATCGTTTTTATATCGGAATTTGTAACTTGGTAGAATCGGATTAATTAATTAATATCGGCGATAAGAAGATCGGGTCAGCTTTGCGGGAATTTACGTTATAAAATTTATTATATTGATTAAAATTGTAACGGTGATCACCCGTAGTGATCGAAGGTGGAAATAGTAACTCCTAAGTAATAAACTTGTCTTCGAATTTAACAGACTTGAATCGTTGAGTTTTGATTTATTAAACCTGTACCTCAGTAAATCACCGTCATACGTGCTGAAGGAGATAAAATTCGTCGTTGGTTTCGCCACCTCCGTATTGGCGTTGGAGCCACGTCCTGAGGAGTCGTACCGGGAAATTATTCATATTGGTAAGACCTGGCGCCCAGTGAAATAATAAATACGGTCTTTACCGGATTAAAAGGGTAACATATATATATTAAATAAAGTGAAACCGAGTAGCGTGGTTTACGGGCCACGAAAGTGAGGACCACGTTACAATGGGCGAAGAGGAAATTATGCGCAGAATCTATGTGAAATATCTAGATAATAATATAGAGAACAAAACCGTGCTGAAAGCCAAGTTCAATGGGATACTCGACGAGTTTCAAAAAGCTAAAAGTCAAGCGTTCAGAAAGCAGCAGGTCGACAATGCCAAGCTACAGGAGTCAAAAAGCAAAACTGATAGAAGAAGTCGGAAAAACAGCTCAAGTAGTTCAGGTAACAGCTCAATTTCAAGAGACAGTTCAATCAGTAGCATTGATAGTTCGACGACAAACTCGAGCAACCAAAGTAGTGACTATATCAGCCGGAAAAGATCATCACGGAAAATGAAGAAACACCTGCACGAATGGCCTCCTTACGGACAGCTACACCACCACGTTTTATCATAGGCATGGCACGACGACTTAAACCATTTAAAAAGCTACCCACACCACCACCCAACTGCGCACGATAACCACCACCACCACCACTTTGCATTTTAGTGAATGTGTTGAGTTCCTCCTCCCCCTGACCGCCAAACAATTCGTCAAAATCTGACATTTTTTAGCCTGTGCGTTTGAAATGAAGTATTACGGTCAACGTTCCGTAGTCAAATGGTACAGATTCACCCTGTTCATTTCTTATATCAAACTCGATTGTTTGGAAGGACGAGGAGAGTAGTGGTAGATACATGACTGGTGCGAAACCTCTTATCTCGGTCGCACCGTACGTATAATTTTGCAAATGTAACGGTACAACTCGCAGAAGTCGTGAGTTTGTGTCACCCGTGACATATGGCTGGCAGATACTGCTATATACCATCAAAACATTTGGCACTCCATTACTCAGATTTGCAGGACGATTACCGATAACACGATGCTCCTCCTCGCCCACACACGAGATTACTTTTTCATTTTCCAGACCCAGTATTCTACGTAGTTTTTTCGACAGAGTGAATGTATGAATGTAATTTGCACACTCCTCTGTACACGCACACGTGACTTGAATGTAACCGCCGCATTGAACCTCAAACGTGAGATGGCCTTCCACACCATTAAGTCTGTTTATTTCCTCCAAGAGACTCGCAATATCGTGATATACTCCAGGCTTAATCCGTAACACTCTCTCCTTCACCGATTCAAAACGTACATCATTGAACGGCACTTGATGACGTTTCGATATCGTCTCGTGAATGACATCCTCCTCCCCCTCCACCTCCGATGATATATGCTGGAAAGTGAGTGGTATATGTATTTCATATAGACCCACACACCACTCTCCGTGCAAGAAAAAATTTTGCGGTAACAGTGTCGTAAAATGTGTAGCCGTGTTCTCCGGAAATACACTTCTGCTACTACTACTCGGCAGTGTCATGTAAAATTCCTCCTTCATTGTAAATTCTTCAAATCCTTGCCAGACACCCAGGAATTAAATTTCTCGGGATACCCCTTCCAACTGACAAAGTATTGTCTCTTATTGCCTTTACCCCTACTTCGAAGTACCTCATCAATTTCAAATACCGAATTTGTCAGCTCTTTTCGTACTCTGCTCAATTGCTGCTCGTAAAAGAACCCGTCGATTCGCTCACCCGCGAGATCCTCCAAAATGTACACAGCTGGCAATCGCGCTCTATCCACACGTACAATTTTAAACAACTCCAGTGTCCAGCCGCCCTCGTATGCTTTGTTAAAGACAGTCTTTGCTCGACTGACCCGTACCAGGTCACCAACACGGTATTTAGGCTGTCGTACACGTTTTAGCGTGTAGCGTCGCGCCAAGTTTTCCCGAGCTTTTGCCGCATTATGCAAATTTACCGTGGAAGGTGGCATTCTTATACCACTGTGCCACGAATCGTTGTACGACTTGACCACATCTTGCAACACATCAATGTATCGTCTAGTATGTAGGTGGGTAAAATAGCGCCAAATACGTCCCTTCAATGTTCTAATAAATCGCTCAGCTACCGCTGCTTTGACGTCAGGATCGCGCACGGTCCTATATGTAATACCATTCTTTTTCAACAACCGACTAACCTCGCGTCCGACAAACTCTTTACCCCTGTCTGTTTGAAAGTACAGAGGACGCTTACCCCGATTAGCACTGAGAATCCGTTCAAGCGCCACGGCAACAGACTTTGTACTCTTGTCAAAGAGCGGCTCAACCCACGCGTACTTTGACAGCACATCTATAACGACGAGCAGGTACGTGTACTCGTCATTATAAGTTTTTAACGATCTGAAATCAGCCAAATCGGCCTCCCACACCTCGTAGGGACTGAAAACTGCGTAATTTCGACGTGGAAAGCGATGCCGCACCAATTTGTGCAAAGTATATGCATCTTGACTTTCAAGCCACTCGTCCACCTCCTGTGGACGGTATTTTTTACGCGTTTCGTGCAAGAGTTTACCGCCACCAGCGTAGGCAGTCGGTCCCGGTAAACCGTAATACAAATTTTCAAGCGTTCTCCTCATCTGCTTCTCCCTTATCTACTAATGATCTTCTATACCGTCGCTTACGACGTCTTATACACTTTTTGAGACGTCTGAAAATCTTGTCGACAACAATCTTACTGACCATGCAAAATACGGTAATAATAGCTGCAGTTTTCTCCTCGCCATCCGCACTTTTAGACAACATTCTCGAAAAAGCGCGCTCGGCTAACCGTCGATCGGCACGCCAACGGTCAACATTTTCATCCGAGTATGCGAGATCGTGTTCGAGGCAGGCTGCATCAAGTGGATTGATACCCCTCTCACCACGCATCAGACGTTCCTCAACGTGCGTACCGGGCCCCAAGAATTGATATCCCGGTAGATGTAGCTCAAACGGCATTCCATTGATCACATTGTCGAGTGCACTATAGTCACCACTTATTCTTTCTTGCTGCTTATTCTCGTCAGACGACTTCATTTTAGCGGTTCAGTTTCCCGCAGTTTTTTGCGTAAAACTAAAGATGTGTTAACACCCTCGTCTTCGGACCTCCCCCTTTTTCGCAAATCTTTATTCTTCAATTTTTTTCTTAAAACGCTAAAATTTAATTCCTTTACAGGTTCCTGCTCCCCCTCTTTCTCCTCCTCCTCCTCCTCCCGTCCCTCTCTCTTATCCTCGAAAGCTGTGGCGGAATCGTACGAGGAAGACTGATCCGACGACAACGACGATGGATCTTGGGCAACAGCTTGCCAAAGACGATTATTACCAATAAATTCTCGTGGTATGTCTGCTTTTCGCAGTATACGAGCAAACTGATGGTAGCCGTGTGGTGGCGATCTTTTTCTACTCCTCATAGCCTCGTTAACGAGATCTGTCAGGTTATTAGTGCGATGTAGTAGCGTACCATCTAGCGTGATTCTACCGTACTGGTCCCACGATATATTATTCGACTGCTTCAATCGACCGATGAGATTCTTTGCTTTTTCGCGAAATTTTTTTGGCATACCGTCGATAATCTGTTGCTCCAGTGTATTTACCACCTTATCGCGAACCCGTGTCTCTTCTCCTTCTCCTCCTCCTCCTCCCCCCTCTTCTTCCTCTTCTTCTTCTTCGTCTTGTTCCACTTTTTCTACGTTCAACGCTTTATTATTATTATTATTATTATTATTATTATTATTATTATTATTATTATTTCGTTTTGTGCATCGCAGGTATCGCTGCAGCGCTTGCTCGTACAACATTGACTTTTCCCGCTCGCTCAAATTCGACGAGGAATGGAGAATTCTACTCATTTCGGCATCCAGTCGCGTTGCCACCGTGCCCGATGTTTGCACCGCGTGTGGTTCCTTCCCACCCAACGTTCGCATCGCCTCTTCCGACATATTTTGCCCCACACACTTCTTCGTCTTCTTCCTCTTGTCCGTCGTCATCATCATCGTCGCCGTCGTCGTCATCGCACTTCCGACACATTCTGCCGGAATTAAAATCATTTTTCTTGCATGCTCCATGCCGATAAAACAGGTTTCACAATTAACGGTACAATGGCGGTAGCTTTAATTAAAATTTTTTTCCTCAACGTCAAAGATTTACCAGAGGCTGCAAGAGCGCGCAATAACGTGGCGTGTTTACGCAATTTTCGTTTGAACGACTTGGTGAGGGGTATATTACCTCGTAAAATATTGAGTGCGCACTCGCACATATACCTCACTAGTTTTGAATCTGCTAGCCGTAGTAAAGCGGCACGTTGTGCACCATTCAAATGACACAACGTTCTCAAAACATCGAAATATCTTTGCCCGAAAGGCTGACGTCTCACTCGACCCATCACACACGCACAACTGGAAGCCTATTGCTCGAGGTGGCGGTTTTTATATGCCTGCGTGGTACATACACGTATTGATAGTCGTCATCGGGAAACAGGCAGGCGCGAAATCGACAATTTTCGGGCGTATCTTGCCGCAAATCGACGAGGAGGTAGTGAAATGGTTCGGCCACCGCGTCCTGATACGCCTCCTGCAAAAACTTCGGGTCTTCCGGGCAAATTTGTCAAGCCAAGTGTTGGATTTGCGCACGGTCACGCGGATTCTTAAAAATTACAATGTAATTCGAGTTTAAGGAAATTTCGCGCTGACCATGATGAAAGAGATTTTGCGTGATAAAGATCACGCTCAAGTTGTTGTGATGACTACCCCTGGTGAACAGGTTACCAACGGCGGCACACGACGATTCGCGCATCAAGTCATCGAGAATCAGCAGTTTGGGTCGTCCATCTGCCGCGTAGTCTTCCCTCCTCGGTAGACCCTCGTGAAACTCGATATTTTCCCCCAAGTCTGTGTAGGTGGGTTGCCACTCACCATAATACCAAAGTATACGGTCAAAGTGTGTGTCACTCATGCTGTCAATGCAGTGGAGAAATCACTTGACAAACATCGTCTTACCGCACGAGGTGGGACCGCAAACCATCGACGTCCACGGATGTTTCCAGCGAACATCCATCATTGCAACTGACAAAATCCGCAGCCACATCCACACATTTAAACGCCTGTATTTACTCGGTCCTCCCCCCCTCCCTTTCCCCGTAATGCTAACACTAAAAAAAAGGCTCAATCAAATACGGCGGCGCGGCGGAGGGAGGGCCCCCTGTCGCGTGCGCACGCGGATTCAAGTCGGCTTGCACCGTGAGCATGCGGATCGATCGTGCTGCTAGCTGCGCGACCGCGTTGTCAGTGTGCGACAGCGAGCTAGACCCGCGACCGCTCACGAGACTCGCTATTGCGTGGCGGCGGCGGCGGTATTGAGCGAGCTAGTTATCTCTTCCAATGCTGCTACTATTACTACTACTACTACTACCGAATTACTTACCAATTTTACCACGTTGTTTCTGTAGCATTATATGTAGAGGGTTCATTAGGTCATACGATCATAATAAATAAATAAAATATTTTTAATTCAACTGATTTTATACCCATATGGGTAACTTTTATTAAGTGATACAAATCGCCTCTTTTCGTACACTGGTTCGCATTTTTTACACTCAGGCCGTGTTACAACATCGTGATACGGAGTGCGCCGTATAGCGTCAAAGCCGACAAATATTGGCGGTATTTCTCCTCGAACTAACTTACGCACCGAATCGAAATCGATTTTTCGACTCGCAGCAAAATTTAATTTTATACCTTTTATTTTACACACGCAAGATTCGCTTCCGTCTGGTGTTCGGTACTTGTACGCGTAAAATTTCGGACCGCCGGATACAAATGATGTTATGTACGTGCCCACCCCGTGACACGCCAATTCGTCGGTAAGACTACCCAAAAACGGCCCAATCGCCGGCTCGTAATCATCGCTCGTGTCTTTGTTCACGTATATGATAGAGTCCGTGTCGTAGTACAAAACGCGTTCGCCAAGTACCACCAATTCGGAGAAAAGTTTTAATCGTGCCAGTGCCGTGGTATAAGCCGCAATCACAACATTGCACTGTGGTGACGATTCAACAATCCCGTCAATATTACGCCAGCACACATACATAATGTCATCATTAACCGGTAAAACAGAGCTAACCTCGACATCGGGACTATGAGAAGCTCGTATAGTCGTCGTGGTTCGTTCACCAACTCGTGCATAGGGCCCTAACTTCTTCTGCTAGACAAATGGGAAAATATCTTTAGCTTTATTCAGCTTGTTTCAGCTCATTTCAAGCCGCAGACAGCTTGGAGACACTATTCTTATTGCAGCTGAGCTAACATTCAGCTCAAGGTAGCTAAAACGAGCTTAAGTTTGCTGCGAGTGTAGTAACGTTTCCGAAAATCAATAATGTCAGTTGCAATTGTTATGATGACAGCAAGTCAGTCAAATTCCAGACTTTTGCTTCTTGCCGTCATCCGAAATATCAACACGTAGTCGGATATCTTATAGTTATCTCCAATCTATGGTATTTTAATAACCTGATTGCTGTCAAAGAAATCTTATGTGCTTAGGGCCCTAACTCCTTCTGCTAGACAAATGGGAAAATATCTTTAGCTTTATTCAGCTTGTTTCAGCTCATTTCAAGCCGCAGACAGCTTGGAGACACTGTTCTTATTGCAGTGGACCTAACTTTCACCTTAAGATAGCTAAAACGAGCTTAAGTTTGCTGCGAGTGTAGTAACGTTTCCGAAAATCAATAATGTCAGTTGCAAATGTTATGATTACAGCAAGTGAGTCAAAGTCCAGACTTTTGCTTCTTGCCGTCATCCGAAATATCAACACGTAGTCGGATATCTTATAGTTATCTCCAATCTATGGTATTTTAATAACCTGATTGCTGTCAAAGAAATCTTACGTGCTTAGGGCCCTAACTTCTTCTGCTAGACAAATGAGAAAATATTTTTAGCCTTATTCAGCTCGTTTCAGCTCATTTCAAGCCGCAGACAGCTTGGAGACACTGTTCTTATTGCAGTGGAGCTAACTTTCACCTTAAGGTAGCTAAAACGAGCTTAAGTTTGCTGCGAGTGTAGTAACGTTTCCGAAAATCAATAATGTCAGTTGCAAATGTTATGATTACAGCAAGTGAGTCAAAGTCCAGACTTTTGCTTCTTGCCGTCATCCGAAATATCAACACGTAGACGGGTATCTTATCGTTGTCTCCAATCTATGGTATTTTAATAACCTAATTGCTGTCAAAAAAATCTTACGTGCTTAGAGCCCTAACTTCTTCTGCTAGACAAATGGGAAAATATCTTTAGCTTTATTCAGCTTGTTTCAGCTCATTTCAAGCCGCAGACAGCTTGGAGACACTGTTCTTATTGCAGTGGACCTAACTTTCACCTTAAGATAGCTAAAACGAGCTTAAGTTTGCTGCGAGTGTAGTAACGTTTCCGAAAATCAATAATGTCAGTTGCAAATGTTATGATTACAGCAAGTGAGTCAAAGTCCAGACTTTTGCTTCTTGCCGTCATCCGAAATATCAACACGTAGTCGGATATCTTATAGTTATCTCCAATCTATGGTATTTTAATAACCTGATTGCTGTCAAAGAAATCTTACGTGCTTAGGCCCTAACTCTTCTGCTAGACAAATGGGAAAATATTTTAGCTTTATTCAGCTTGTTTCAGCTCATTTCAAGCCGCAGACAGCTTGGAGACACTATTCTTATTGCAGCTGAGCTAACATTCAGCTCAAGGTAGCTAAAACGAGCTTAAGTTTGCTGCGAGTGTAGTAACGTTTCCGAAAATCAATAATGTCAGTTGCAATGTTATGATTGACAGCAAGTGTCAAATCCAGACTTTTGCTTTTTCGCGAAATTTTTTTGGCATACCGTCGATAATCTGGTGCTCCAGTGTATTTACCACCTTATCGCGAACCCGTGTCTCTCTCTTCTCCTTCCTCCTCCTCCCCCCTCTTCTTCTTCCTCTTCTTCTCTTCGTCTTGTTCCACTTTTTCTACGTTCAACGCTTATATTATATTATATTATTATTATTTTATTATTATATTATTATTATTTCGTTTTGTGCATCGCAGGTATCGCTGCAGCGCTTGCTCGTACAACATTGACTTTTCCCCCGTCGCTCAAATTCGACGAGGAATGGAGAATTCTACTCATTTCGGCAATCCAGTCGCGTTGCCACCGTGCCCGAGTTTGCACCGCGTGTGGTTCCTTCCCACCCAACGTTCGCATCGCCCTCTTCCGACATATTTGCCCCACACTTCTTCGTCTTCTTCCTCTTGTCCGTCGTCATCATCATCGTCGCCGTCGTCGTCATCGCCTTCCGACCATTCTGCCGGAATTATCATTTTTCTTGCATGCTCCATGCCGATATAAACAGGTTTCACAATTAACGGTACAATGCGGTACTTATTTTTTTTTCAACGAAGATTTGGCAAGGAATCTGTTTAGCAATTTCGTTATTGTGAGGGGATATTCCTGACTATGAGGTGCGCACTCGCACAATACCCACTATTTTGAATCTGCAGCCGTAGAAACGTTGTGCACCATCAATCCAACGCAAACAAATATCTTGCCGAAAGGCTGACGTCTCACTGACCAAACACGCACAACGGAAGCCTATGTGAGTGCCGTTTTTATTGCCTGGTGGTACATACACGTTTGATATCGTCATCGGGAAACAGGCAGGCGCGAACTCGACAATTTTCGGGGTATCTTGCCGCAAATCGAAGAGGAGGTAGGAAATGGTTCGGCAACCGCGTCCTGATCGCTGTGACGTGCCAACCTTTCTTTGGGTTTTACCGTTACTATAGATTTTGCTGCTTGTTATTAGATTAGATGTAAGTTAGGTGCGAAACCATCTTTGCATCTAAATCTTGTTGCAGACTTATTAATCCGGGTTTTATGTGTAAATTGAGACACATTATATTAGCACACATTGGCTATTATAACTGGAGTGTGTATTTGAGTATATTAATTATATATATTTTGTATGTATTATACACATTTCTATCACCGCGCATTGGGCCATAGAAATGGTAGTGTGTGATTTAATAATACTTAATGAATAACTATAAATTTTATATATATATTTACAATATTTATTTATTTAATTTCATTACAAATCCTTATAATAAAAGGACTTGTACTAATAAAACTATGAAATCTAATGTAAATGCTACGAAGGCTTATCAATCAATGAATATTGTATATAAATTTCCGTCCTTTATATACTATCTTTACCTCATTAGTACAAATCCTTTTTAAACATTTTTCGTCATATTTTACATTAATTTCGTATTTTGATTTTTTATTTTAAATCATATTTTCTTTCTTGTTTCTATATACATGTAATATTATCTAAAATTCTAATTATTTACAAGAAATAATTGCATATTTATTTTCATATCCTATGCATTTTTGTAATTACTTTTATTTTATAATTTTTTTTATTAATTCTATAACCTCAATTATTTCTACATTTAAAAATAATCTTAAATTCATTTTTTAAACTTACAATCGTTTTTTATTCTACTTATAAATTTCACTTTGTCTTTTACACAATTACAAAATTAAATATATTATAATTTTTATTATTTTTAAATGTACAAATATCTTCGCATACTGATTTTGCATAAACATATAATTTTTGTAATTAATTTCTGTTTTGCCGTAAAATTAAAAATTAAATTCTTTTTTATACATTTTAAATTGAATATTTGTATTTATTTTATTGTATAATAATATTCTATTTACAATTAATTATTCATTTAATTATAAAATATTTATTTTTAATATAACTGCAATTGCATTTTATTTATTTCTAAATTTGCGCTTTAAATCGTGACACGCTATAATTCTAAGAATTTACATGTTAGTCAATTTCAGCTGACAATATTCTTGTGGATATTTACATTTATATATAGTTCATTGATCTTTCTAAGAAATCTATTTTGATGACCTATATCCTCTTATATAAATTTACGTATTTATGAAATAATATAATTATATGTAGTTGTATACGTCACATTACCCCCCCTTAAATAATATTTAAATTTAACTAAATTTTAATATTATTTAATATATTATAAGCATTATTATTTTATTTTATATTTTTATTACTTCACACAATTTATAAATATTATGTTGATCATTTGACAGTTATCATACAATAGACAGCTGTCTCAATCATACATAATTTCTTATAGGTAGTTTCTATTTCTACTGAATAATAACATTTTTTTTTTCTTTGTTTTCAATTTAGTTTTATTTATTTTTGTATATTTTTTTTTATAAATTCTATTTCTTTTTTCTTTTTGTTTATTTCTCTTTCTGCCTCATTTATTAATTTGTTAAATTTCTCTTGGAGTGGCGTCCATTCTCCTTTCCTCTTTTTTGCTAAAAAAATATTTTTTCTTTTATTAGATAATTTGATAGACATCATTTATTAGACCTCTATCTCAATCTATATGTATATATATATATATATACCTAAAGGGTTCCGGCACATATTCCTCCACCGCTGGTTTGGTGGAACGAGTTGTTCTCACCGGAAGACGAGCTGTGATAGTTTTTAATTTAGGGTCCGTCCTGTCCTTAGGTTTCGTCTGTGTCCATTTGTTATTCTTTTGTACCTTTAAAGTTTGGGTGTATACCCCTGGACGGTAAAATGACCCCTCATCTTCTCGGTGAAAACCTTCCTCGCTGGCCGTCTTTTTTCCTACCCAGTGTAATCGGGGTGGAAAATGAATGGCCTTTTCGCCAGTTTGTACTTGGGTACAACATGTACCGAAATTTTGTATCTGTGTCGATTTATCCATGATTACTAGTTAAACTTAAGTTTTGAGTCTTATTTATACTTGTTTTGCAAAACTTTGCACCTTTCTCTTTTGAACAATATTCTTAGAAATTATTTGTTTTGATACCCAATTTCCAGAAATCTTCGTTATTTAGTTTTGATTTAACTTATAATAATGGTTATATATATATATTAATTTTTCTTGGAATATATATTTTAAAATCCTATATTTATATAAAAATGTTTCAAATTTAATTCTATTTTATTTATAAAAAATTTTTGTTTTCTTTTCTTTATCCACAAAAATATTGTTAACTTTACAAAAAAATTAATCTCTATAATATATTTTCATATTTGATACATGAAATTTTCCTCTTTCAATTTTTGTTATGGGATCTACTAATAAATATGTATCATATCCTAGTTTTTTCGCTATAATATACGGACCTTGCGCAACAGGCATAAATTTTGCAGTAATTTTATTTTCATTTTCTGATATATTTAATGCTTTAATTAATACATGATCATTTATTTTGAATTCATAATGTTTTTATTTTTATTCTTATTCTTTGCTCTATTAATTAAAAAATTATGCATATGTTTTCTTGCATTATTTAGTTTTTCTTCATATGTTAATTCATTATTTTGTAAGTTTATATATTTATCCCATACACGAATTGGCTTCTTATTTAAAAATAATTCTATCGGTGTATAACCAGTTGTCTCATGTATTGTTTCATTTATTATTTTTTGTACATAATCTATTTCTTTTGCCCATCCAGTGTGTTTTTTCAAAATAGTACGGTAAATTCTCCCTATTTCACGATGAACCCTTTCAATAATATTACTTTGAGGATGTCTTATTGAAGAAAACATAGGTTTTATATCATTTTTTGTTAAATAATCTATCCATTTATTACTTGTAAATTGAGTACCATGATCTGATAAAATAGCCTTAGGTTTCATAAATTTTTCAATATATTGATCTATTTTTCTAATTACGGATAACGTATTTGCTTTTTTCAACGGATATAATGCAACATATTTACTAAATACATCTATCGTTGATAAAATATATTTTACCCCCCCTATAGAAGTAGGTAAAGGTCCGTAAAAATCAATCGATAATATCTCACCAGGATTTTCAACAAGAATTGGTTGAAATTTAGAGTGATACTTAATCGTAGAATATTTACTTTTTTGACATATATCACACGGTTTTATGTATTCACTAACTTTTTTTCTTAATTTTGGAACATAAAAAAAATTCTAAAACCATTTTATATATTTTTCTTGGTCCTACATGACCATAAAATTCATGTAATAAAATTATAAATCTTTTCATTATTTTTTCTGGAATTATAATTTTCAAATTATTTCGTGATATTTTACAAACATATTCATTTGATATAACATATTTTTTAGAATTTTTTGATTCTATTTCATTTATTATTTTATTAATATATTCATCCGATCTTTGTAATTTTTTCAAATTTTTAAAACTATCAATTAACTCTTTATCTATAGATTTTTTATTATAGTTGCAATTATTATTTCTGTATCTTTTAAATCGTTTGATTCATTTATATTTAACCGACTTAAATAATCAGCTGCTTTATTTTTATGTCCAGGTAAATATTCTGGTATTATATTTAAATCTTGAATTGATAAATTCCATCTTCTTAAACGTGAATTTGTAAATTTACAATTTTGCAAGAATGATAAAGCTTCATGATCTGTTCTAACTATAATCTTAGACGCGCCCCTTAAATACGTATCCAATTTATGTAATGCCCAGACTATTGCTAACATTTCTTTTTCTGTTGTAAAATAATTTACTTCACTACCTTTTAATGTACGACTAATATATGTTACTATTCGTTCTTCACCTTCTTCATCTAATTGTGATAAAATTCCGGCAATCGCGTAATCACTTGCATCCGTAGTTAATATATACGGTTTTTTCGGATTTACGAAATTTAATATTATCTTATCGTCAAATAATTCTTTTATTTTATCGAAAGCTTTTTGTTGCTCTTCCTTCCAATCATATCTTATATCCTTTTTTAGTAGTTTGAGAAGTGGAATAGTTTCTTTTGAATAATTTTTTGCAAATTTTGTGTAATAATTTAGAAACCCTAAGAAACTTTGTAATTCTTTAACATTTCTTGGCTCTTTAAAATTTTTTATAGTTTTAATTTTGTCTGGATTTAATTTAATCCCTTTACTGGTTATTATATTACCTAAAAATTTAATTTCTTGTTTAACTATATTTGATTTCGCAAAATTTAATCTTAAATTACATTTTTCTAATCTATTAAAAAATATATCTAAATGTCGTAAATGATCTTCAAAATCTTTTGACATTATAAATATATCATCTACAAATGATAATATAAAATCTAAATCGTGTATAGCTATATCAAGACCTCTTAATAATGCTGCACTACTTATTTTTATACCAAATGGTACGACATTAAATTCATAAACTTTATTATCGCAAATAAAAGCAGTATATTTTTTACTTTCTTCCGTTAGCGCGATTTGCCAAAAACTATTTGATAAATCAAAATTAGACATAAAATCCCGATTTTTACATTGAATAAATATCTCTTCTACTCCAGGTAGAGATTCATAATCATCTACGAGTTTATTATTTAATTTTCTTGCATCCAAACATATTCTTATTGATCCGTCTTTTTTAGGTACAATTACACAAGGATTTATATATGGGCTTGTAGATCGTCGAATAATACCGAAATCTAACATTTTTTCTACTTCCTTTTTCACTCTTTCACGATATGCTATAGGTATAGGATATGGTTTTGAATAATATGTTATTTCATTACGTAATTTTAATTGATACTTGAAATCTAGAAGTTGTCCTGGGGTTCTTTGGAATACGGTTTTATATTTATATATTAAGTTTTTAATTTATTTTTCTGTGTATTATTTAAAATTACACTAGAATTTATTTGATCATTGATTTCCTTTTCGGATATATCATAATCATAGTCTAAATTAGACGATTTATTGTTCCAATTGAATTCTAAATCTTTATTTTCTAGATCATCCTCAAATTCAATTGACATAGTTTCATACTCTTTTGAGCTTATTTGTATTTCATTAAATTTTATATTACCGATCTTTTCCCCAACTTCGTATATAATTTCATTATTAACCGTATCAATTAACATTTTTAAAATTTTTGAGAATCATAACCTAATATACAAGGTCTTATTAATTTTGGTATTACTATAAATGTTAAATTTTCCATTAATCCACCTATATTTGTTTTAAGTAAAACTTGTTGCTTAATTCGTGTTGATTTTAAACCCGTTGCACCTTTAATAATTTTTCCTGATATTGGTAATGTAGGTTTATTCTTGAATTGATTTTTATTTTTATTATAAAATTCTTCTGATATGCAAGTTATTTCACTCCCAGTATCTATTAAGGCATTTATTTCTATTCCTTCAATTTTTATATTATTTCAGGGCATTTCTCAATTATTTTTTCATTTTTAACATTTTCATTATTTGGTTCAATATCATAAATTAAATCTTCACGAGGATCTTGAAATATTGTATTTATTTCAATGTTTTTAGGTTCTTGAATTTTTTCAGTTGTATTTTGTGTTTTTTCCTTATCCGAGTTACAAAATACAACTCTTTTTAGTTTCCCGAATCGGTTTTATGGATTTGTATGCTTGAATCATTTTTTAAACTTACGTCTAGTATATCTATATTATTATAATCATTTTCATATTTTTTCTCATATATTGGTTTAATTATTTTTTTTATTGGTTTAACCGTTTCAATAGCATTTATCTCGGTTGAGTTTCTTTTATTTTCCCAAGATCTATTTGTTTATTATATCTTTCAAAATTTTCTTTTTGTTTATATTTTTCTTTATATTTATCATTTTCATTATATCTACTTGGTTGTTCAATTTTCTTTTGAGAATTATCATTTTTCTTTTCACGAATTTTATCTGCGTCAAAATCCGCTAGTATTTTAAATAAATGACTTTTATTTTTTACTTGTTGTCCCAAAATTGCATATCGTATTGATTTTTCAAAATGTTCACTAATTTTATTTACTATTTCTGTTTCAGAAAAATCCATATCTAATTCTTTTATTAAACCAAATATATAAGTAGCATATTCTACTCTTGACCATTTATTATATTCATTATATTGACCAAATTCTACCTTTCTTTTTGCCGATCTTTGTAAAGTTTGATTCCAATATCTATCTTTAAACACTTTAATAAATTGATTAAATGTTTCTATTTCTGATTCTTGTATATACCACCATTCTTTTGCTGAATCAGTTAATGATTGTGATATGCTAGCACATATTTCATTAAAATTTAAATTATAGTTATTAACATATTTTTCTAAATCGATTAAAAAACGCATTGGTCGTTCATAAGGCTGTCCCGAAAACTTTGGTAAATCAATTTTAATTTTAGGCATTGATTCAGTAGAATTAAATGTTTGATTATATTCAATTACTTTTTCATTTGATTCTTTAAAAGATTTTTCAAGATTTTGTATTCTCTTATCATATTCCAATTCCATTTCTTTTATTTTATTTGAAAATAATTTTTTAATTCTAAATATAAATCATCATTTAAAACTAATACTTTTAATTCATTATTTTCTATTCTCAATTTTTTAACTTCATTATTCACCATTTTTAAATTATCAGATAACACTTCATTTTGTTCTATTAATTTTTGATTCAATAGATTAATATTTTCATTACATTCTTTTCTATAATTATCAATTACATCTATATTTTTATTTTGATTTAATTCAATTTCTGTTTGTTTTTCATCTATTAACTTTAATTCTTCTGTAACAGCCTCCTCCCAAGCATTACGTTTTTTATCGATTTCAGTTGTTTCTTCATTATTAAAAGAATTTTGCATATTTAACAAATATATACTTGATTTTCTTTTTGCCATTTTGAAAAATCTATATAATATAAATTTAATATCTATATATTAACAAACAAGTTTAAAATATTAATATTTAATAGAATTTTATATAATATTTTTATAACTTATATATATACTATCCATATAATAATTACCATATGTATCACCTATATATAAGCTATTAGTGCGAGTGAGAAACATTTGACTCTCGGTATATTGACAGAGAGCGCGGTCGCATAGTCGTAATCACTATTTTTCTATAAATTCAATATCCTACGCTGCTAAACTCTTAGACAAACGCGCGAAAATTAATTATCTTAAATTTTCTTAGTTTAAGTTTTCATTTGAATTTTAATTTATTTATATTATTTTATTTTTAAATTTTCGAATTTTTTAGTTAAATTATTTTTTATATAACTTTCAATTAATACAACTCTGGTTGCTAATTGTACATGTTTTCCTTGAATGAATTGAATATTTTGTTCCGTTATTTCTCGAAAACTTGTTAATTCATGTTTTAGAAATCTATTTTGTTTTTCTAAAAGATCATTTTTATCTTTGATTGATTCTAAATGATTTTCCAAAATGTGTACCTTTTTAACTAATTTATCATAACTTCCAGCAATAAATTCTAATCCTTCTTTATATTTTAATAATAATGATTCTTGATCTTCAATTTTTTCCGCGTTTTCCAATACTAAATCATTTAATTGATATGTTAACGCGTACAAATTATTGTCAAAAATTGATGAATCATATCGATTGATCATTGTAACTCTTTTAGATTTGTTTAATTATTACTATTAATATTGCTATATCCTATGATTAAATGCAAATACGTAATTCTACTTCTAAATTACAGTAGAAAATTTTGTACGTGTAAAATAAAATTTATCTAAGCATGTGTACTCAATTTTTACAAAATTTTTATTTTACAATATATATTTATATGTAATTTGATTTTTATCAGTCCCTGTCCGAGCGCCATTTTGTGACGTGCCAACCTTTCTTTGGGTTTTACCGTTACTATAGATTTTGCTGCTTGTTATTAGATTAGATGTAAGTTAGGTGCGAAACCATCTTTGCATCTAAATCTTGTTGCAGACTTATTAATCCGGGTTTTATGTGTAAATTGAGACACATTATATTAGCACACATTGGCTATTATAACTGGAGTGTGTATTTGAGTATATTAATTATATATATTTGTATGTATTATACACATTTCTATCACCGCGCATTGGGCCATAGAAATGGTAGTGTGTGATTTAATAATACTTAATGAATAACTATAAATTTTATATATATATTTACAATATTTATTTATTTAATTTCATTACAAATCCTTATAATAAAAGGACTTGTACTAATAAAACTATGAAATCTAATGTAATGCTACGAAGGCTTATCAATCAATGAATATTGTATATAAATTTCCGTCCTTTATATACTATCTTTACCTCATTAGTACAAATCCTTTTTAAACATTTTTCGTCATATTTTACATTAATTTCGTATTTTGATTTTTTATTTTAAATCATATTTTCTTTCTTGTTTCTATATACATGTAATATTATCTAAAATTCTAATTATTTACAAGAAATAATTGCATATTTATTTTCATATCCTATGCATTTTTGTAATTACTTTTATTTTATAATTTTTTTTATTAATTCTATAACCTCAATTATTTCTACATTTAAAAATAATCTTAATTCATTTTTTAAACTTACAATCGTTTTTTTATTCTACTTATAAATTTCACTTTGTCTTTTACACAATTACAAAATTAAATATATTATAATTTTTATTATTTTTAAATGTACAAATATCTTCGCATACTGATTTTGCATAAACATATAATTTTTGTAATTAATTTCTGTTTTGCCGTAAAATTAAAAATTAAATTCTTTTTTATACATTTTAAATTGAATATTTGTATTTATTTTATTGTATAATAATATTCTATTTACAATTAATTATTCATTTAATTATAAAATATTTATTTTTAATATAACTGCAATTGCATTTTTATTATTTCTAAATTTGCGCTTTAAATCGTGACACGCTATAATTCTAAGAATTTACATGTTAGTCAATTTCAGCTGACAATATTCTTGTGGATATTTACATTTATATATAGTTCATTGATCTTTCTAAGAAATCTATTTTGATGACCTATATCCTCTTATATAAATTTACGTATTTATGAAATAATATAATTATATGTAGTTGTATACGTCACAACGCCTCCTGCAAAAAACTTCGGGTCTTCGGGCAAATTTGTCAAGCCAAGTGTTTGGATTTGCGCACGGTCACGCGGATTCTTAAAAATTACAATGTAATTCGAGTTTAAGGAAATTTCGCGCTGACATGATGAAGAGATTTTGCGTGATAAAGATCACGCTCAGTTGTTGTGATGACTACCCCTGGTGAACAGGTACCAACGGCGGCACACGACGATTCGCGCATCAAGTCATCGAGAATCAGCAGTTTGGGTCGTCCATCTGCCGCGTAGTCTTCCCTCCTCGGTAGACCCTCGTGAAACTCGATATTTTCCCCCAAGTCTGTGTAGGTGGGTTGCCACTCACCATAATACCAAAGTATACGGTCAAGTGTGTGTCACTCATGCTGTCAATGCAGTGGAGAAATCACTTGACAAACATCGTCTTACCGCACGAGTGGGACCGCAAACCATCGACGTCCACGGATGTTTCCAGCGAACATCCATCATTGCAACTGACAAAATCCGCAGCCACTCCACACATTTAAACGCCTGTATTTACTCGGTCCTCCCCCCCTCCCTTTCCCGTAATGCTAACACTAAAAAAAAGGCTCAATCAAATGCGGCGGCGCGGCGGAGGGAGGGCCCCCTGTCGCGTGCGCACGCGGATTCAAGTCGGCCTTGCACCGTGAGCATGCGGATCGATCGTGCTGCTAGCTGCGCGACCGCGTTGTCAGTGTGCGACCGCGAGCTAGACCCGCGACCGCCTCACGAGACTCGCTATTGCGTGGCGGCGGCGGCGGTATTGAGCGAGCTAGTTATCTCTTCCATGCTGCTACTATTACTACTACTACTACTACCGAATTACTTACCAATTTTACCACGTTGTTTCTGTAGCATTATATGTAGAGGGTTCATTAGGTCATACGATCATAATAAATAATAAATATTTTTAATTCAACTGATTTTATACCCATATGGGTAACTTTTATTAAGTGATACAAATCGCCTCTTTTCGTACACTGGTTCGCATTTTTTACACTCAGGCCGTGTTACAACACATCGTGATACGGAGTGCGCCGTATAGCGTCAAAGCCGACAACTATTGGCGGTATTTCTCCTCGAACTAACTTACGCACCGAATCGAAATCGATTTTTCGACTCGCAGCAAAATTTAATTTTATACCTTTTATTTTACACACGCAAGATTCGCTTCCGTCTGGTGTTCGGTACTTGTACGCGTAAAATTTCGGACCCGCCGGATACAAAATGATGTTATGTACGTGCCCACCCCGTGACACGCCAATTCGTCGGTAAGACTACCCAAAAACGGCCCAATCGCCGGCTCGTAATCATCGCTCGTGTCTTTGTTCACGTATATGCTAGAGTCCGGTCGTAGTACAAAACGCGTTCGCCAAGTACCACCAATTCGGAGGAAAAGTTTTAATCGTGCCAGTGCCGTGGTATAAGCCGCCAATCACAACATTGCACTGTGGTGACGATTCAACAATCCCGTCAATATTACGCCAGCACACATACATATGTCATCATTACCGGTAAAACAGAGCTAAACCTCGACATCGGGACTATGAGAAGCTCGTATAGTCCGTCGTGGTTCGTTCACCAACTCGTGCATAGGGCCCTAATTCTTCTGCTAGACAAATGGGAAAATATCTTTAGCTTTATTCAGCTTGTTTCAGCTCCATTCAAGCCGCAGACAGCTTGGAGACACTATTCTTATTGCAGCTGAGCTAACATTCAGCTCAAGTAGCTAAAACGAGCTTAAGTTTGCTGCGAGTGTAGTAACGTTTCCGAAAATCAATAATGTCAGTTGCAATGGTTATGATGACAGCAAGTCAGTCAAATTCCAGACTTTGCTTCTTGCCGTCATCCGAAATATCAACACGTAGTCGGATATCTTATAGTTATCTCCAATCTATGGTATTTTAATAACCTGATTGCTGTCAAAGAAATCTTATGTGCTTAGGGGCCCTAACTCCTTCTGCTAGACAAATGGGGAAAATATCTTTAGCTTTATTCAGCTTGTTTCGCTCATTTCAAGCCGCAGACAGCTTGGAGACACTGTTCTTATTGCAGTGGAGCTAACTTTCACCTTAGGTAGCTAAAACGAGCTTAAGTTTGCTGCGAGTGTAGTAACGTTTCCGAAAATCAATAATGTCAGTTGCAAATGTTATGATTACAGCAAGTGAGTCAAAGTCCAGACTTTTGCTTCTTGCCGTCATCCGAAATATCAACACGTAGTCGGATATCTTATAGTTATCCTCCAATCTATGGTATTTTAATAACCTGATTGCTGTCAAAGAAATCTTACGTGCTTAGGGCCCTAACTTCTTCTGCTAGACAAATGAGAAAATATTTTAGCTTATTCAGCGTTTCAGCTCATTTCAACCGCAGACAGCTTGGAGACACTGTTCTTATTGCAGTGAGCTAACTTCACCTTAAGGTAGCTAAAACGAGCTTAAGTTTGCTGCGAGTGTAGTAACGTTTCCGAAAATCAATAATGTCAGTTGCAAATGTTATGATTACAGCAAGTGAGTCAAAGTCCAGACTTTTGCTTCTTGCCGTCATCCGAAATATCAACACGTAGACGGGTATCTTATCGTTGTCTCCAATCTATGGTATTTTAATAACCTAATTGCTGTCAAAAAAATCTTACGTGCTTAGAGCCCTAACTTCTTCTGCTAGACAAATGGGAAAATATCTTTAGCTTTATTCAGCTTGTTTCAGCTCATTTCAAGCCGCAGACAGCTTGGAGACACTGTTCTTATTGCAGTGAGCTAACTTTCACCTTAAGGTAGCTAAAACCGAGCTTAAGTTTGCTGCGAGTGTAGTAACGTTTCCGAAAATCAATAATGTCAG